>JAPEVW010000216.1:85000-276236 GCA_027921565.1 Artemia sinica | reverse complement strand
TTTACTGTAATTCTCTTTTAGAAATAATTTATTTTAGTTACTATAGATTTTAACCCAATTAATATCCTTTAAAATGAGCTATTGAACAACCCTCTACGATGTTCCAGTGCCAAGGTATCTGTGGAAAAAAAGAAAGAGAAAAAAAGAAAAAAAATATCCCGTTTAGGCAGAATGTTGTAGTAGCTGCCACTTTTCTTGATTTTCAAGCCAATATATTTCCCTTGCTGTTCAAGCAAGGGACAGAAAGTTTTCTATACAGGGGTTTCGGACAAGGCGGTTTAATGGTGTACTTTTTGTTTTGATCTGACTCCTCTGTTAGGAACTATGGGTTTTTATATTTCTTAACATTGGACGTGATCGTCTCTTACTAGGTTGCTAGCTACCACACTGCAACCCGGATTTTATATTTCTTAACATTGGACGTGATCGTCTCTTACTAGGTTGCTAGCTACCGCTGCAACCCGGATTTCAGCTATATCCGATGAAACTTACATATTCCCCATTTATACTGAACTGTATCGGTCCTTTATGTAAAGTTTTGATCTGACTCTATTTTTAGGAGTTATGGGTTTTTATATTTCTTAGCATTGGACTGATCGTCTCCTACTAGGTTGCTAGCTACTGCTGCAACCCAAATTCACATATATATTTATGAGAGGTAGCCTGGCCGAGTGGTCCAAGGCACTGGTGTTAGCCACCAGTCTCTTCGGAGGCGTGGGTTCAAATCTTACCGCTGGTATACGATTATGTTTGAAAGACTGCAGTGTGAAAAGACATCAAAAATGCAGTTTTTGGTAGAATAATTTATTCTCTTTTAGAAATAATTTATTTTAGTTACTTTAGATATGTAACCCAGTTAATTTCCTTTAAAATGAGCTATTGAACAACTCTACGATGTTCCGGTGCCAAGCTATCTGTTGAATTACTAATCTAAACTATAATTAAGTGGCGTATAAAATTTAGTATAGGCAAGAAGTCGTTCTTTATTATAAATTTTAAAAGACGCTTTTACTATATAAGATTTTAGTACCTATATTCCGTGGTTTTCCACTATATATATAGACCCTATATGTAACTTCATATTTTATATAAAAATGTTT
Organism: Artemia sinica; assembly: GCA_027921565.1. NCBI lineage: Eukaryota > Metazoa > Arthropoda > Branchiopoda > Anostraca > Artemiidae > Artemia > Artemia sinica. The sequence continues at coordinate 275,136 of JAPEVW010000216.1, read as the reverse complement.
TTTGATTTTAACCCCCCAAAAATTACTGCATTTTAAATAAATATGGATAATTATATAAGAAAACTTAATTGATAAATACCATTTATGATGAACATAATCGGTTCTTTATGTAAAAATTTTAATATATTGACCTTAAAATAAAACTGTATTAGCCTAAACTATAGTTAAGGGGCTTACAAAACTTAGTATAGCCAAGAGGTCGTTCTTTATTATAATACGATTATGTTTGAAAGACTGCAGTGTGAAAAAACATCAAAAATGCAGTTTTTGGTGGAAAAATTTATTCTCTTTTAGAAATAATTTATTTTAGTTACTATAGATTTTTAACCCAATTAATTTCCTTTAAAATGAGCCATTGAACAACTCTCTACGATGTTCCAGTGCCAAGCTATCTCTGGATACAAAAAAAAAAAAAAAAAAAAAAATATCCCGTTTAGGCAGAATGTTGTAGTAGGTGCCACTTTTCTTGATTTTCAAACCAATATATTTCCCTTGCTGTTCAAGCCAAGGAACAGAAAGTTTCCTATACAGGGGTTTCGGACAAGGCGGTTCTAATGCTGTACTTTTTGTTTCTATCTGACTCCTCTGTTAGGAGCTATGGGTTTTTATATTTCTTAACATTGGACGTGATCGTCTCTTACTAGGTTGTTAGCTACCGCTGCAACCCGGATGACTACCATTGCAAGTTTCCTATACAGGTATTTTGGACAAGTTGGTTCTAAGGGTTACTTTTTGTTTTGATCTGACTCTTTTTTTCTAGGAGTTATGGGTTTTTATGTTTCTTAACATTGGATGTGATCGTCTCTTACTAGGTTGCTAGCTACCGCTGAAACCCGGAGCTAGCTACCGCTGCAACCCATATCAATGCTACGAATTGACTTCGGTCCTTACTGTAAAAACTACATCCAACGACTATGACGTCATTGATCAATATTGTTTATAAAAATTAATTTTTTCATAAAAAATAATTAATTAAAAAAAAAGTACAAATAGCTCTAGATTTTGAGATTTCCTTAAAATGAGCCATTGAACAACTCTCTACGATGTTCCAATGCCAAGCTATCTGTGGAAAAGCAGAAAGAAGAAAATATCCCGTTTGTGGAGAATAAAGTTGTTAAAGTCAATTTTCTTGATTTTCATGCCAATATATTTTCTTTTTTATTCAAGCCAAAGGGCGGTAAGTTTCCTTTGTAGGGTTTTCAGACAAGGCGGTTCTAATGGTGTTCTTTTTGTTTTTATCTTACTCTTTTTTTAGGAGTTAGGGGTTTTTATATTTCTTAACATTAGATATGATCGTCTCTTACTAGGTTGCTAGCTACCGCTGCAACCCGGATATCCATAACCCTGCTGTCCCCATTTATATTCCTTTACGTAACCAAAGGCTAGTTATCGCTCTTTACTATAAAACTCTTTCTAATTGATAACAAACAGGAAAAAGCCTACGGCTTTTTCTTCTTGAAATAGTAAGAGACTAGCCTCAAACAATCAAGTCGCTAACTAAATTAAATGTATGCAATGGGTTTTTATTCCAATGATCGTCTTTTAATGGAAAATTTGAATATATTGACCTTAAATATAACTTTACTAGCCTATACTATAGTTCTGTGGCCTATAAAATATAAAAAACTGATTACAAACAGGAAAAAAGCCTACGGCTTTTTCTTCTTTGAAATGGTAAGAGACGAACCTCAAACAATCAAGTAGCTAACTAATTCCAATGCATAAAATTGTTCGTTATTCCAATAATCGTCTCTTAAAAGACGAGGGAAATAAATATATATATATTTCCCTTGCTGTTCAAGCCAAGGGACTGAAAGTTTCCTATACAGGGTTTTCGGACAAGGCGGTTCTAATGGTGTAGTTTTGAATTTGATCTGACTCCTTTTTAGGAACTATGGGTTTTAATATTTCTTAACATTGGACTCGATCGTCTCTTACTAGGTTGCTAGCTACCGCTGCAACCCAGACAACTTTATATTTGTTCTTTATTATAATATAATGACGTCATATGCACCATAGACCTCTTTTTTCTTTCCCCTGCTGTATCAGTTACTATGAGATAGACTCAGTCCTTAAAAATAAAAATCCCGTTTAGGGAGAATGTTATAGTAGCTGCCACTTTTCTTGATTTTCAAGCCAATATATTTCCCTTGCTGTTCAAGCCAAGGGACAGAAAGTTTACTCTACAAGGGTTTCGGACAAAACGGTTCTAATGGTGTACTTTTTGTTTTTAATCTGACTCCTTTTTTAATAACTATGGGTTTTTATATTTCTTAACATTGGACGTGATCATCTCTTACTAGGTTGCTAGCTACCGCTGCAACCCTGATGTTCTAGTGCCATGCTATCTGTTGAATTACTAACATATACTACAATTAAGTGGCGTATAAAATTTAGTATAGGCAAGAGGTCGTTCTTTATTTTAATCTCTTACTAGGTTGCTAGCTACCGCTGCAACCCGGATTTACTAACCTATACTATAGTTAAGTGGCCTATATAATTTAGTATAGGCAAGAGGTCGTTCTTTATTATAATTGGTTTTCAAGCCAATATATTTCCCTTGCTGTTCAAGCCAAGGGACAGAAAGTTTCCTATACAGGGGTTTCGGACAAGGCTGTTCTAATGGTGTACTTTTTGTTTTGATCTGACGTAGTTGATACTTTTTGTCTCCTTTGTTAAGAACTATGGGTTTTTATATTTCTTAACATTGGACGTGATCGTCTCTTACTAGGTTGCTAGCTACCGCTGCAACCCGGATGCCTTGGTTTATTCTTTACTAGGTTTCTGCCATCTCTACAGCCTTGATACCGATTAAACTTACATAATTCCCATCAATAATAATTAACTAGACCCATCCTTCATATTAGTCTAATGGTTTGCTTTGTAGTTCAACTACTATAGGCTATAGTTCTTTCTTTACTATAAAACCCGTAAAATACCCCTGAAACCACCGTATATCAGTTACTATGGGCGAGAGATCGTTCTTTACTGTAATTTTTATAATTCTAATGGTGTACTTTTTGTTTTGATCCGACTCCTTTTTTAGGAACTATGGGTTTTTATATTTCTCAACATTGGACGTGATCGTCTCTTACTAGGTTGCTAGCTACCACTGCAACTCGGATGCAATATGAAAAGACAATTGATAAAAATATCATGTGCATCATATTGTTAATTTTAAAACTTTAATTAATGACGGTATAGTCCAAGTAGCAAAAATGATCGGCCTTTAACCGAAAGGTTGACGGTTCAAAGCCGCCCGGGAACATTTTCTTTAATTTGCAATTCAGCTATCAATAAAATCATATCATTACTATATCATTAATTAGTATAGGCTTATTTAGTATAGGAAAGAGTTCGTTCTTTATTATAAAAAAGGATTAAGACCCTGAAGGCTCCTAGCATTGAACACGGCAGATACATGGCTAAAATACTGCTTCAACATCGCAACACTGTTATTTCCCACTGCATGGTAGTTAAACTTTAAGCAATGAATAAAGACTTCGAGAAAAAAAAAACTGAAATTGGGACAAAACCAATTACGGAACTCTTAAATATATATACAAACCTTCTTTCGTTATTACAACACTTCATACTTTCCTTCTCATGCCTTCTCAAGCTACTCTTTTGAGCGAAACTTACTTGACAAATTCTACACTTATAAGGTTTATCCCCAGTATGAGTACGCTCGTGACCTAAAAGCACAGAAGAAACTATTAAAATAGACACAAAATACAAATATTAAAAGTAACATCAGCTTGTTTCTTTTAGTTAATTAGGAGACTGCTTACTGGCCTGGAACTAAACCATCCATTCAAAGACAGCAACAAAAATCAACAACAAGATTAACTTAAATCAGCCCTCTTTTTTACGTCTACTTCGTAAACAGATTTGAGCGTTTTGGACAACAGATTTGGACAAGGTCCCCCTTTGTCCGTGCCTCCTCGTGAGGTACCCTACATATCTGTAGGGCGTTCTTCTATCGTTACCTGGGAACACGCTGAATGGCGTGGGGGAGGCCGTTCTTTACTAGATCACAGCAATCGCTGCAACTATGGTTCAAGTTTAAAATTGGATTGCTTATATATTCTCACGGTCTAACACGCCCATTCTGGTGAGCAAAAATATATTCCAAGTAGAGTAAAAAAAAAAACACAAAAAAAAGGAAAGAAAAAAAAAACGGAATATAACTGCATAGTTTATTTGGTAAAGATCTAGAGTAGGGGCTATTGAGAAGGAAATCCCCCCCCCCATAGCCCCAAACAAGCAAATATATATTCCAAAAACTATAAATTTTCCATGCATTCTGCCAAAGAGTCTCTCTTGTTTCAACTCATGTATCTGCAAATTAATCAACTGTTATGAAGCAAGAGCCAGAAAAAAAAGGGCAGGTGGCAGAATGTATAGGAATTAGCCTGTAGTCTATAATTCAGGCTATATACCTGAACATACCTATGGATCAAATCATTCTTTCAGGCATTTAAAGAACAACTTTTTCATATGCCCACAAAGTTTCAGCTTAATTCCCTTAGCCTCTGCTGAGATATCGCAGATACACTTTTTTGACAACCTTGAGTGCATATAGTGCATTCTGATCTAGTTCAATTTCCAACTCAGGAAGCCCAACCAATATTAACTTAATACCCTCAACAATTCCTGAACTAACGTAGATAGTAATTTGTCTCTTTTGTATATATTAATTAAGGCAACTACATATTATAGCAATAAAGTTTAGTGGATGTAGGGGAGAACGCAGAGAATTCACCCATGCCATTGAAGCGGCTGAAGGTCTCTTTTCAACGACATTTTAATAATACCGAGATTGAGGTTGCTAATTTGAGCCAATTAGATTGTTTCATAGAATTTTTGAGTCAATTAGAAAGTTCTATGAAAAATCTCATTGCCTCAAATACCACTAGTGCTACTAACAACTCACCGTAGCACCAAGCTCTCTGAGGCCAACACAGCTACGCACTCTGCTCCTCCGTCACAAAATCCCCCAATCATCCCATTTCCATTATCTATAGCGCAATCTAAATCACGGTATTAGTAAGATCTCATTGTGAAAAGGCCTTAAAAGCCCTTCATTCACGAAGACATTGATTATATTGATAAACTCTGAGTACCTCTTGATAATTCAAGTAGCTTAAAATTAACTAAGAAAATATTAGTTTAAAAGCGAGTAAAAATACGCAATCGCGTCAATTTAGAGCACTTCAATATACAAATACTAAAAGTACACAATTTGTGTTAATTTAGACAATGCTTTCATTTTGTATATTTAATCTAGTGTGTAGTTTTTTTTCTGTATTCTCGCAGCTCTGACAAATATTTACTACCAATCACTTTTAGCAACCTGGTGGCCAACACTTGGTAAAAAAAAAGGTGTTTGTTGCAATTCTCATGGCAATGTGACAGGGCTGCCCAGGATTAGTTGAGAGTTAAGTGGGGAACACATTTAATGCTTTTATCTGCCCTTCCTATGCCCTCTCCATCCTTGCCTCTTTGTGTTTTCACCTAAAATTGGTGGTTCAAAGCCACTGAGTTTTCAAGTTCATAATTCCTAGCCGTTCTTGAATTCCTTGTTCTTGAACTGACATGTATTATTAATTTTAGTGATGCAAGCTAATTTTATTATCTTTACTTGCCTTTCATTCCTACAAGGGCTATTTCCTTTCGAGGGTTATGAAGAACGTGACTGAATTATTTAGCCTGCCCCTCTTAACCTTTTCTTCCATTTATATCTTAAATAATTCAGCACTGAGCCTTCAGATTAACTGCAAAATTGTGAAATACAAGAGGATTTGTTGCATTCCACTGGTTTTAATCAGAGTAAATATGTTAACAGATTGAGGCAGTACCTATAAAACGATTCGATATCCGATGCACAAGCTTACGAAGTCTAAATTTTACGAAACGCGATGCAGGTCTCAAAAAGAAAAGAAGAGATGTCACCAAATAAATACAGCGTTTAGAAATAGGAATTTTTTAAAAATTAAATTAGTCCGAATAGAAAAGGGCCCTTAGACTAGAAATAGTAACAATATACTCTGGTAAGGTAATTTGTTGAAAAACACAATTTTATTTCAAAGCTACTTTATCAATACAAATCTTCTTGGCACATATTTTATGAATCTTGTAATTGTGTGTTGGTCATTATCTTTGTATTCTCCCCCATTTAATATCCTTGATTCTATTTCTAATTGGTTATGATTGTCAGTGAACGAGGAATCAAGCTTTTATTGCAGAATGTACAAAGAACAAATTCGCGAAATTTCATTTAGATAACAAAAAAAAGGAGAATTGTTACCAAATAAATACAGCGTTCAAAAGTGTGAAGTTATAGATATATCAAAAATAGCTTAAATAGAGTAGAAACATTTTTTTTTTTATCAGAGCAAGAATGGCAAAAGATGAGCATATATAAATCCATACACAAATTTAAATAGACCCCGGCGCCGCACCGACAAGGGAAGACCGGTGGCGGCGGGGCCAAAAACAGCGCGCCGTGCCGCCGGTAAGATGGCGGCGCGCCACCGGCACGATCAATATTGACCGCAAACATTAATGTTTTCATCACTTTTCTCAAATCTCAGCGGGAATTTACAACAGATTCAAGCCTATTCATGAATTCAAAAATTCATAAGTCGCTGGCTGGAAACTGGACTTCTTCGTTATTCATCAATAGAAGTAGAAATCAGATAGAAACGAAATGGCTGTGGCGTTTCAGAACTCTTGCATAATACGAGTAGTTGAAGTATTTATTAGCCATGTATTCTTAACATAAATAATTATCAAAATTAGTAGTTTTTTTTCATCGAGCATTACTGCATATAAAACTTCCAATACCGTATCACAAAATTCGTCAGTTATCTGGGTAAAAACTTAGAATGTAACTTTGAACTTAGAAGCTTAATTTTTTTCATAATGCCCTTTGCCTATATCTGTTTTGTCACCTTTAAAACAGTTGAAATGGGCGACTTTGATATTGATTTTTTTTTTTTTTTTGCTCTTTTGGATTTCTAAAAAGGCTTTTTGTATTAAAAACTGGTTTTGGCTTTTTTTATTGCTTTTGTCTGCTCTGTTGGATATTATTCATTTGTTCTTTTGGTGATTGTTGGATATGTTGGATATTATTCATTTGTTCTTTTGGTGATTCATTCCTAATATCACTCAAATTATAAACTGCATCTAAAAGCAGTAAATTTATCAAATTGAAAAATACATGATGAACACTTCACATGATAACACTTCAATTACAATGAAACAAAAACACTTAATGGTTTATTCGGCATGAAGAAAAATGAAGTGCCAGCTATTTTCTTAGGTAAAAAAAAAACGAAAAGCTCATCCGTTTTAAATGTAATTAAATGAAATAATATGCAGACTGAAGTAGCTCCAGGAAAATGTTGAGATTTTCATTGAGTTATTGGGTTTAAGCTTTGATTTCCTAAGGCTCACAGAAATTACCAAATTTAAGAAAGTCGCAACATTAAGTCACCTGTGGTCAAAATAATTAGACTCCTCTTTGATCCCCATCCAGGCTCAAAGCTTATGCTATGGTCATTTTCATGGAAATCTCCAAAGATTTTCTTTTTAAAAAAGCTTTCAAGCGTAGTTAGGGGTATTTAGAGACTAAAATTAATGAACAAAGGCGTAGTGAAGAATTATGGTACGCAAAGCAATATTTGGCAGGGAAAGTTACTGGTGATAAATCGCTAGGGGTGGCACCGTGATTGCGTGATTTTCGGGGATTAATGAAAAACCACACGAGAAGGAAAAAACTCCGACTTTGCGGTTGACGCAATAAAGAATTGCCGCAAAATTAATGTAGTCGACCGAGCACCGCCGCCTGCGGCACGCCGGCGGCGTTACGACACTTCAGAGGCGTTCGACTGGGTCTCTAGTCAGCGGCGTTCGACCGGGTCTCTAGTCAGCGGCGTTTGGTCGATCCGCCGGCGCGAAGCCGGGGTCTATATTCAGATATAAAGCGAACAGTAATTACTTATCAATAAAGTAAAAGTAGCCGAAATCAAAGAGAAAAACTATATATATATATATATATATATATATATATATATATATATATATATATATATATATATATATATATATATATATATATATATATATATATATATATATATATTACGAGATATAGTTAGGTACAGTGTCTGTAAAAATCAAGGAAATTTGATCGATTTGTATCAATTTTGCCTATTATCACTAATAGGTAGAAATATTTCTAATTCATAAGCGTTATTTAAATGTATAATTTTTTTTTAATATTCATTCCCAAAGTTTTGGCATCTGGCTTTATTTTCAAAATGATTCAATTAGTCGGAAAGCAATTTAAAATGAATTTAAAAACATCTATCATTTTGATCGTTTTTTTTTTAAATAAATAATAACTCTTTATTTCCATAATAGCTTATAGCTAGCAGCGAACGTCAAACAACAAGACAATGTAACACACGAGAATAAATATATATAAAAATAAATAAACTTTTTCACAACTTTTTATAGATTTCCTTTTCAACTAGTTCCTCATTATAGTGGTTCACGAAGCATGGAACAAACGATGATAGGAACCTTTTTGATGCCTTTCGGGGTGGGGGACAAAGAGTTGGCATGACGGAGTGAGGGCTCCTCTACGTGTTTTTGGCCGACTGATCTGTGATTCCTGGAAATCCGGTAATATTTTGCGATGGACATCAGAGCTAAGGCATTTTTTTTTCCGAAACGCATCGTGAGATCGTGGCGCCTTTCAGATAGTTTCTGAAGCCTCAGTTTCTGCAGGCTGTCCTTATAGGATGTATAATTTGCCCCAAGCATTATTTGGCACGCCCGCTTCTGAATATTTTCAAGCATTTCGGTTTGGATAGCCGTTAGACCTGGGTGCTAAACGAGACAAGCATACTCGGTTTGCGATCGGACATACATACAGTATAGACTGCGCATTATGGATATTTGGATATTGAACCGCATTAGGCAAGCAAAGGATTTTAGGCATAGAGAAGCCTTTTGGAGGATAGACTGTATATGTGGATCCCATTTCAGGTTGCTTTTGAAAATTACTCCTAGGATTTTTATTTCCTCTTTAGTTGTAAGTCCAGTGTCTTCTTGGGACGGAATTACAGATTTTAAAAAGCTAACACGTAGAATATGGCTCTTGGTTTCACTAACTGTAAGCATTACATCTTCAAGATTATGCTTTAGCTGGGAAAATATTGATGAGGTGGTGATTTTCTCTGCTAGGCTCGCTAAGGTGCGGAATGATATGCTTGACAGGTCGTCAGCAAAGTTGTAGCGACTTTGTATATGTGCTAGGACAGGGTTAGAAACAATCAAAAAGATCAGTGGTCCTAATTTTGTCCCTTGAGGTGCTCCGCACCATATTTCTTGGAATTCGGATGCTTCATCCTGCGTGAGTGAAACACATTGGTTTCGATTGTGCAGGAAGCTTGCAACCATTCTCACAAGAAACTGTCGAGCACCCATTTCTTTAGCTCGGTTAATAGCTATCAGGTGTTGGATGCTGTCAAACGCCTTTACTATATCGCTGAGAAGGATTTCTGCATATGTCTCTTCCTTCTCGAGATGTTTCATCAGATCGTCAAGAAACATACGAGATAGTGGGTAGTATTATGTCCAGGCCTGAACCAAATTGCCGAGGGTCTAAATTAGCTTCAATATCTCCATATAAATATTCAGAGATAAAGCCTTCAAACACTTTGGAAAGGCACGGGATTTTTTAAATCGGGCGCAAAATCGTTAGGTGAGAGGGTTTTTTTTATTTTAGGAATGGGAGTTATATAGGCTGTCTTGAAGCAATCCGGGAATGTACCATCTATTAGACATTGATTGAAACAGGCAGCCAAAATAGGACTAAGCTACTCAGAGCAATGAGCTATCAACTCAATAGGAATTTCTAGAGGGTAATTACTCTTCCTGAGGTCTAGGCGTTTGAGCTTCTCAGTGTGGGAATCCCAGTGTGGGAATTATTTTTAAAACAAAATCCGGTGAAATTACTTAGCTAATTTGACAAGACATAGGTAACTAAGGGCAAGAGTTCGTTCTTTATTATAATACTGCTGCAACCCAAATTCATATATATATATTTATTTATGAGAGGGCAGCCTGGCCGAGTGGTCCAAGACACTGGTGTTAGCCACCAGTCTCTTCGGAGGCGTGGGTTCAAATCTTACCGCTGGTATACGATTATGTTTGAAAGACTGCAGTGTGAAAAGACATCAAAAATACAGTTTTTGGTGGAAAAATTTATTCTCTTTTAGAAATAATTTATTTTATTTACTATAGATTTTTTAACCCAATTAATTTCCTTTAAAATGAGCTATTGAACAACCCTCTACGATGTTCCAGTGCCAAGCTATCTGTGGAAAAGAAAAAAAAGAAAAGAGAGAAAAAAATATCCCGTTTGGGGAGAATAACGTGGTTAAAGTCAATTTTCTTGATTTTCAAGCCAATATATTTCCCTTGCTGTTCAAGCCAAGGGACAGAAAGTTTCCTATACAGGGGTTTCGGACAAGGCGGTTCTAATAGTGTACTTTTTGTTTTGATCTGACTCCTTTGTTAGGAACTATGGGTTTTTATATTTCTTAACATTGGACGTGATCGTCTCTTACTAGGTTGCTAGCTACCGCTGAAACCCGGATTAAAAAATGTAATTTTTTTGGTCTGAAAACACATAGTCAATCCCGCATCGGGTAGTTAGAACCTAACCAAAAATAAAACTAATTTTAACATTTTAAGGTATTTTTCCAGCTTGTATTGAAATATTCAAACTATTGCTCGGATACCATGGATATTTTTGCAGTTTACACAAGCTGCAAAGAACGCACAGGCTGATCTTTGTAAACTGAGAAAAATTTTACGAATGTTTTACCGTGATTACGAAAAATATTCAAAATTAAAGATTAAAATTATCTCTGAAAGAATAGATTTTGTTGAAAAGTCAGCTAGAGATGCTTTCGCAAAACTTCATAGTAATATCCAAAAGAAATGTTGCATGTTTAGTGAAATCTTCCAAGGTATGGACCGGCAACTGTGGAACAGTTTACAGATGTAATGGGAAATCTTATACATCACTGTGAATATATGGAGGCATAATTGTCCTTTACTTAGTTTCAGCTTAAATTCGATGATCGAGCCTTTATGTACTACATCCAACGACTATGACGTCATTGATCAATATTGTATATACAAAATTAAGTTTTTCGTGAAAAATAATTAATAAAAAATTAAGTGCAAAAGGCGCTAGATCTAGAGATTTCCTTTAAAATGAGCCATTGAACAACTCTCTACGATGTTCCAGTGCCAAGCTATCTCTGGAAACAAAAGAAAGAAAAAAATATCCCGTTTGTGCAGAATAACGTGGTTAAAGTCAATTTTCTTGATTTTCAAGCCAATATATTTTCTTTGTTATTCAAGCCAAAGGGTGGTAAGTTTCCTTTATAGGGGTTTCGGACAAGGCGGTTCTAATGGTGTACTTTTTGTTTTGATCTGACTATTTTTCTAGGAGTTAGGGGTTTTTATATTTCTTAACATTGCACGTGATCGTCTCTTACTAGGTTGCTAGCTACCGCTGCAACCCGGATGACCTGACTCTTTTTTTAGGAGTTAGGGGTTTTTATATTTCTTAACATTGGACGTGATCGTCTCTTACTAGGTTGCTAGCTACCGCTGCAACCCGGACTAAATAAGTCTAATTATTAAGTATAGTTAAGTTGTCTATACATGTTAATATAGGCAAGAGTTCGTTCTTTATTATATTATTTTAAACAGTATTCTTTTCAATATGATTTCTCCGACACAAATCATCACTCGTGCCTCTGGATCGATGCAGACTTGATATCATTCAGGCGATAAGCCTCATTTCTGTATTTGATGTTTCTCCGGATTGATGCAGACTTGATAGTATTTTGACAATACTGTTCATTATCTCTGTATTTGATGTTTTCTGCGGATGGATCCAGAATTGAAATTTGAAGTGACCGTCTCTTACTAGGTTGCTAGCTGCCGCTGCAACCAGGATTACTCCAATGATCATTTTTTAATGAATCTTTATTACAATTTTTTACTATAACAACCAGGATGACGTCAGTTACAACTTGGGTTTCTTTTTATGCTATATCATTACAAACAGGAAAAAGCCTATGGCTTTTTCTTCTTTGAAATAGTAAGAGACGATCTTCAAGCAATCAAGTTGCTATCTAAGTCCAATGTATTCAGTGGTATGTTATTCCAATGATCGTATTTTAATGTAATTTTCTGGATTTTCAAGCCCATATATTTCCCTTGCTGTTGAAGCCAAGGGACTGAAAGTTTCCTATACAGGGATTTCGGACAAGGCGGTTCTAATGGTGTACATTTTGCTTTGATCTGACTCCTTTTTTAGGAACTATGAGTTTTTATATTTCTAACCTTGGACGTGATCGTCTCTTACTAGGTTGCTAGCTACCGCTGCAACCCGGATTATCTTTAATTACAGAAGGAACTAGATATAGCAAGTTTTACTATTGAGACGAGTCGCTCTTAATATACAACATATAGTTCATTATCACGAACTTTTTGCTTTGATGTATCTATTGGTACCAAAATTTCGTTCTTTAGAGTTTCGGTTACTATTGAGACAATCAAAATTTTGTTCTTTACAGTGTCGGTTACAATTGAGACAAGTAGCTATTATTACTATAGATTTCATTACCATGAACTGTTTGATTGCTTCAAAATTCAAATATCTTTGAAAAGACTGCAGCATGAAAATACATCAAAAATGCATTTTTTTTGACAAAATTGATTCTACTTTAAAAAGTATTTTATTTTTAATTACAAAAGTGACTAGATGTTGCAATTTCCTTGAAAATGAGCTATTATACAGCTCTCTATGATTTTCCAGTGCCTAGCTAGTTGAGGAGGAAAAAAAAGCGGAAAGAAAAAAATATCTCGTTTGTGGAGAATAACGTGGTTAAAGTAAATTTTTTTTGATTTTCAAGCCAATATATTTTCTTTGTTATTCAAGCCAAAGGGTAGTAAGTTTCCTTTATAGGGGTTTCGGACTAGGCGGTTCTAATGGTGTACTTTTTGTTTTGATCTGACTCCTTTGTTAGGAACTATGGGTTTTTATATTTCTTAACATTGGACGTGATCGTCTCTTACTAGGTTGCTAGCTACCGCTGCAATCCGGATTAACTAATTCCAATGTATGCAATTGTTAGTTATTCCAATGATCGTCTTTTAATGTAATCTATTGGTGTACTTTTTGTTTTGAACTGTCTTTTCTTAGGAGTTTTGGTTTTTTATATTTCATAACATTGGACGTGATCGTCTCTTACTAGGTTGCTAGCTACTGCTGCAACCCGGATATTTATCATAATGTTTGATATATTGAATTTAGATATAACTGTACTAGCCTATACTATAGTTAAGTGGCCTACAAAATTTAGCATAGGCAAGAGGTCGTTCTTTATTATAAGTAATTATGACGTCACTGCATCAAAAATACAGTTTTTATGGAAAAATTTATTCTCTTTTAGAAATAATTTATTTTAGTTACAAAAGGTTTTTAACCCAATTAATTTCCTTTAAAATGAGCTATTGAACAACCCTCTACGATGTTCCAGTGCCAAGCTATCTCTGGATACAAAAAAAGAAAAAAAAAAATATCCCGTTTGGGGAGAATAACGTGGTAAAAGTCAATTTGCTTGATTTTCAAGCCAATATATTTCCCTTTCTGTTCAAGCCAAGGGGACAGAAAGTTTCCTATACAGGGGTTTCGGACAAGGCGGTTCTAATGGTGTACTTTTTGTTTTGATCTGACTCCTTTTTTAGGAACTATGGGTTTTTATATTTCTTAACATTGGACGTGATCGTCTCTTACTAGGTTGCTAGCTACCGCTGCAACCCGGACTATACCGATCCTTTATATAAACATTGGACGTGATCGTCTCTTACTAGGTTGCTAGCTACCGCTGCAACCCGGATAATAACAAAATTTAATTAGAGTTCGTTCTTTATTGTTAAATCTTTAATATGAAATATGCAATTTTTCGTAAAAAACTGATTCCATTTTAAAAATATATTGTTTTAGTTACAAAAGGTTTTTAACGCCATTAATTTCCTTTAAAATGAGCTATTGAACAACCCTCTACGATGTTCCAGTGCCAAGCTATCTCTGGAAACAAAGAAAAAAAAAAAGAAAAAAATATCCCGTTTGGGGAGAATAACGTGGTAAAAGTCTATTTTCTTGATTTTCAAGCCAATATATTTTCTTTGTTATCCAAGCCAAAGGGCGGTAAGTTTCCTTTATGGAGGATTTGGACAAGGCGGTTCTAATGGTGTACTTTTTGTTTTGATCTGACTCCTCTGTTAGGAACTACGGGTTTTTTATATTTCTTAACATTGGACGTGATCGTCTCTTACTAGGTTGCTAGCTACCGCTGCAACCCGGATTAGTACTGATTTTTTTAACTTGCGTGTAGCTTGCTTTGATCTAGCCATTATGTATTCATGAATGAGACCATTTACAGTTTTGACGTTTCTTATATAGTAATTATGACGTCACTGCATCAAAAATACAGTTTTTATTGGAAAAATTTATTTTCTTTTAGAAATAATTTATTTTACTTACAAAAGGTTTTCAACCCAATTAATTTCCTTTAAAATGAGCTATTGAACAACCCTCTACGATGTTCCAGTGCCAAGCTATCTCTGGAAAAGAAAGAAAAAAAAAGAAAAAAATATCCCGTTTGGGGAGAATAACGTGGTAAAAGTCAATTTGCTTGATTTTCAAGCCAATATATTTCCCTTGCTGTTCAAGCCAAAGGGCGGTAAGTTTCCTTTATAGAGGTTTCGGACAAGGCGGTTCTAATGGTGTACTTTTTGTTTTGATCTGACTCCTTTTTTAGGAACTATGGGTTTTTATATTTCTTAACATTGGACGTGATCGTCTCTTACTAGGTTGCTAGCTACCGCTGCAACCCGGATAATAACTTTAGCGATTCTAAACTGAAAAATAAAATATATTAAAAAATGGAATTTTTTGGTCTGAAACTACATAGTCAATCCCACATCGGGTAGTTAGAACCTAACCAAAAATAAAACTAATTTTAACATTTTAAGGTATTTTTCTAGCTTGTATTGAAATATTCAAACTATTGCTCGGATACCATGGATATTTTTGCAGTTTACGCAAGCTGCAAAGAACGCACAGGCTGATCTTTGTAAATTGAGAAAAATTTTACGAATGTTTTACCGGGATTAAGAAAAATATTCAAAATTAAAGATTAAAATTATCTCTGAAAGAATAGATTTTGTTGAAAAGTCAGCTAGAGATGCTTTCGCAAAACTTCATAGTAATATCCAAAAGAAATGTTGCATGTTTAGTGAAAAGCTTCCAAGGTATGGACCGGCAACTGTGAAACAGTTTACAGATGTAATGGGAAATCTTATACATCACTGTGAATATATGGAGGGATAATTGGTTTTACTTAGTTTCAGCTTAAATTCGATGATCGAGCCTTTATGTAATACTAACTACATCCAACGACTATGACGTCATTGATCATATTGTATATAAAAAATTAAGTTTTTCGTAAAAAATAATTAATAAAAAAAAATTAAGTGCAAAAGGCGCTAGATCTAGAGATTTCCTTTAAAATGAGCCATTGAACAACTCTCTACGATGTTCCAGTGCCAAGCTATCTGTGGAAAAGAAGAAAGAAAAAAAAATATCCCGTTTAGGCAGAATGTTGTAGTAGCTGCCACTTTTCTTGATTTTCAAGCCATATATTTCCCTTGCTGTTCAAGCCAAGGGACAGAATGTTTCCTATATAGGGGTTTCGGACAAGGCGGTTCTAATGGTGTACTTTTTGTTTTGATCTGACTCCTTTATTTAGGAACTATAGATTTTTATATTTCTTAACATTGGACGTGATCGTTTCTTACTAGGTTGCTAGCTACCGCTGCAACCCGGATAACTTTAAAAATAACTACCGCTTGGAACTAGGCTTTAAATTACAAACAGGAAAAAGCCTACGGCTTTTTCTTCTTTGGAATAGTAAGAGACGATCCTTAAATAATCAGACGGCTAACTAGGTTAATAATTTGTTCTTTAAAATAAACTTCATTAATCGGATATTTTAATGTATCCTATATGGTCTAGAGGTCGGGATAGCTCTCACCCAGGTGGCTTGAGTTCAATTTCCGTATGGGAAATTTTTACTTATGATGATTTCTTAAGGAACTTAATTAAAATCTCTTAATGTAATAAAAATAATTTGTTTTAATTACAGAAGATTTTTAACCCTATTAATTTCCTTTAAAATGAGCCATTGACCAAGTCTCTACGATGTTCCAGTGCGAAGCTATCTGTTGAATTACTAACCTATACTATAATTAAGTGGCGTATAAAATTTAGTATAGGCAATAGGTCGTTCTTTATTATAAAATATGGACCCCTCTTGCCCCCCCCTAATGAAAATGCTGGAGCTACACCCCTGAGCACTATTGAACATAACGGTTGTACCAACCTAATGATTGTTGTATTGATGGAAGTTGCAGATAAAAGTGTTACAACCGTTTTGTTGGGCTTATTTGTAAACAGGAAAAGTTTCCGCTTGTTTTTTTTTCCATGAGTCAGTGTGGCAACGAAGACAAGAATTTACGCAACAACAAAAATGAATACACCCAAAAGAAAAATCTCAGACAATCCTTGTTTTCAGGTATGAATAGATCTAAGATGAAGCCAGGGGGCAAAAAAGTTTTCATTTTGATGTCCTTGGTACTTGAAGTAATTTAAATCACCGATACCAGTATGTAGTAGTAATGATATGAAAGTTTCGTGCTTAGAAACCAATTTAAGCTAAATCGTGTTAATACAGCCAAAAACTCGTGTGTTTTTTCTTAGGCGTTTTGACACAAGTTTTCTTTGGTCGGTTTCCGCTTTTGTTTCATATGTATGGAACGTTTTTCATTCTGGAGTCCAAAACACTAGTTGGAAGTTGAGCTCTCCGTTCTTGTTTTTAAATCGGACAGATTAAGCAAAACTTAAGCAGTTTCGGCTTTGATTAAAGTAACAGTTAATGTAGGACGCAAAAATGATTTGCTTCATTGGAAATACAGATAATACATTTTTAGGAGACTTTTGTAGATAAGCGATTGAATAATAATTTCTGTAGAAATAAGAATAAGAACACGAAAAAAATTCGGATAATGGGAATTGTCGAATTTTACCACATGCACTCTATGTAACGACTTGGTAATTTTGAAAAC
Source organism: Artemia sinica (assembly GCA_027921565.1). Taxonomy (NCBI): domain Eukaryota; kingdom Metazoa; phylum Arthropoda; class Branchiopoda; order Anostraca; family Artemiidae; genus Artemia; species Artemia sinica. Next base: position 257,844 of record JAPEVW010000216.1, on the reverse strand, counting down.
TCAAAAAAAAACGGTCAGCGATCAGCTATTTGTCAGTATTTTTACGTGAAACACATTTATGGGCGCACATGGAAAGAGGAGGGGGGTCAAGATTCTTACAATTTCTCTAGGACTGGTCTTATAGCTTGATTTATATAATTGTAATGTCGGTAACTTCCTGCCAATCACAATACAACCACGGCAAGCTAAGGTGTCAGTAAAAATACGACGACCTAACCTGAAGCATCAGTGTTTTGAGTGATCACAAGAGAGCATACATTATTTTCCTTGTTCATTTGCGAAGGAATTCGAAAATTTTTCAGTGTATACATTTCGTATATGCACATAGACAGGCTTCATTGAAAGGTGAGCAATTTTCTATTTGTCAGACTTACTGCATTCTGTCTCAAGGCTGGGGCACCGCTTTGAAACTTTCAGGAAATCTTCTTTTAAGGGGCTGGACGCCAAGTGGAATTGTAATTTCGTGGTTGGGGAGGGTGGAAATACATTTTTCTTTGGTTTTCATAAAATAGTATAGACAGGGCCATATCCAGGATTTTCGTTCGGGGGAGGGGGATGCATAACAAACAAAACTTTAAAAAACGTAAAAAAATTTGTTTTTATGTTTTTTTGGTTACTTTTGCACGAGTTTGACAAAAATTAAGGTCAAACTGAGTAATCCATCCCCTCTTGTAGATACGGGCCTGAGTATTGGCCATGGTTTTTTCCTTTTTATGCTTTATCCCGATAGGTTCTTTGTCTAGTCTTTTTTTAGACTTTGGTTTGGTTCAATGTCTAAAATAATTATTTCCTTAATGCTGGTAAAATACAGTCACTAAAACTTTTACTGGTCCTTTGTTGTCCCTTTTCCTGGCTGAATATTGCACAATGTTGCATAATTTTGCACAGGTGGAATGAAGTCTACTTGAGTCAATGAAGAATCAGGTGCAATTTAACTTCTCGTTCATTTTACTGGCTCAAAAATTTTAGAAATGAACACGGGAGAACCAAAAGGCCTTAAAAAGGCGGAGTTATTTGACCTCCCTCTTTGACGTAGAGTTAAGGAATGATGTGATTGGCTTGTGAAAATAGGTCCCTAATGTAAACATATTAAATTTTATCGCAATTTTTACTACTAATGCCAAGCAAGGCCGTATCCAGGGGGGGGGGGAGGGTTACCCGGTTTGAACCCCCCCCCCGAAATTTTTGACCGAGTCGAAAATTAGTAAAACCTTAGGAAAAATTAGTAAAATTAGTCGAAAACCGAGTCGAACATCAGTAACCCCCCCCCCCCCCCGAACCAAAATCCTGGATCCGCTCTTGCTACCAAGCCATTTTCTCTTTTTTTTCTCTTTGGCTATAGTGTCAAGCTAGTCGGCTACTGTAGTGCGGGTAATGCTTTTTTCTTACGGAGAACAATTCGGCCTGCAGGTAAATCAAAAGATGTTATGTCACACAATAAAATTTTACACGAGAGAGAAAAACTGAATAATGCTAAAAATGAATAATGCTAAAAATGAATAATGCTAAAAACTAAAAACTGAATAATGAGAAAAAACTGAAAGCCAAAAACTTGAATAAGGCTAAAAATTAAATGTTTGTTTGGTACTGGTGCATTATGCGGGCCCACCGCTATAAACTGTATCAAGGAAACCAGTCACGAAACCCGTCAAACGGGCTATTTGCCAGAGGCCACTATAGATAAATGATTGCAAAGCGTTGTTTCTCAATGAGTTAAAATATTTAAACGACTGGTTTTGGGGTTTAGGGGGGGGGAGGTACCTAGGTTAGGTTAGGTTACGTATTTAATATATGCCATGCTCTCCCCCCCCCTAATGTGCAAATATATAGCCCCAATTTGTTTTCTAAGCTATTATATATTCATCCTATTTTATTTTAATTAGCATTAACCAAACTTGATTTTTTCGCGGTGCCCGCATAATGCACCAGTACCGTTTTTTTTTATACTGTTTTTGAATTTTTATGTCTCAACCAAACAAGTGTTCTTAGCCGAGCCACGTAAGTGTTAAGGTAGTCCCACAGGAGAAATCTCAAACTGAAAAATCCGATGATCTTGAGGGCTAGGGATTATTATTGGATCTTCAGATAACAGGCTTCTCAAGCAATTCTCGCATAGCTGTCATTGATTGCCTTGTAGTGTGATGTTACACAATCGTTTTAGGATGACCAAACCACAATTTCTTGGGAAGGCGCCAGGAAATCGACACGTCAGGACCACTACCGTCAGGACCTCGACAAAAACCGTCATAACATCGACAAAAATCCATCAGAACATCGACAGTCATAACATCGACACGTTAGTTCATTGACGGTCACAATCGCTACCCGTCAAAACGTCGACAGTCATAACATCAACACGTCAGTTCATCGACAGTCACAACCGCTACCCGTCAGAACGTCGACAGTCATAACATCGACACTTCATAACATAAAAATGTTTTTTCATAACGAAAATCTGTCAGAACCACTAACCGTCAGAACGTCGACAGTCATAACATCGACACGTCATAACATCTAAAATTTTAAAACTTTAGTTTTTTGGGGTTTAGGGGGGGAAAGGTACCTAGGTTAGGTTAGGTTAGGTTACGTATTTAATATATGCTATGCTTTACCCCCATCCCCCTGATGTGCAAATATATAGCCGAAATTTTTTTCTAAACTATTATCTTATTAATTTTTTTTCATAACGAAAATCCATCAGAACCACTAACCGTCAGAACGTCGACAGTCATAACATCGACACGTCATAACATCTAAAAAATTTTTAGCCCCCCTGGCTGAATGAAGCAGCCTTATATTTCTATATTTTTCCTTTGAAATTTCTATTATACAAGATAAGGGAAGGCCGGCGGTGGCAGGGCTAAAAAAATAGAAGCAGCTGCGCGCCGCTGGCGCGATCATTATTGAGCGCATACATTTTATGTTTTGACTAGTCTTTCTAAAATTCCAGCTTTAATTTATATCAGATTTGGGCCTATTCACAAGATAGAAACTTCACGAGTTGCAGGCTGGACGCTGGTCTTCTTCATTAATCAACAAGAGAAGTAGAAATCTGGTAGAAACGAAATGGCTGTGGCATTTCAGAACACTTGCATAATAGTTGAAATGTCTAAGAGCTCTGTTTTCCTGAGAGAATTAATTATTAAAATTAGTAGTATTTTTTTTTTTTCATTGAGCAACTGTCACCATTGAGAAGAACTGACACCATCTACATCACAGCTGGGTTGGTAGGAAAATCTTTCCCCTTAGCGTTCATACCATCAAACATCCAGAAGGGATTCGGAAGGGAGAAGTATCCAAAAGGAAGGGAGTCGGGATATATCCCCTTCCAATCCAGATCGATTTGATAATGAAGATGTGTGCTCTTAAATACAGATTAATAAAAAAAAAAGTTTTTCCGAGGGAAGTAAAGAGTGAAGTTGAAACTTAAAACGGACAAAAAACTATTACTTCACAGCCTATTTAATATATATATTAATATAACTAGTACAAATAAACCAACTAATTATGTTTCCCTATGCTTTCATGATTATACAAAACTAGCGCTTTACTGAAAACACAAAAGTCAAGTATAAAAAACGGGATTATTGATTTAAGAGTCAAAAGTGAGTAGGTAGCCTGACAACACTAAACGAATCTATAAAGCTTTCATAGTCTTATACCAGTTGTGATATTAGTAACTTTCAGTATACAATTAAAATTATCTTAAAAACACAAGCGTAAAACTAAATATTTTTTAATAACCGCGAAGTAATTGAACAGCATACAGAAATATTGGATTGATTTATCAAGCAGCATTTTGCTCTCACCAGCTATCAAACAGTTCGTGGTAACGAACTGAAGTAAGGAGCGACCCGGCTCAATGGTAACCGAAAGTCTAAAAAACGGAATTTTGATACCAATAGATACATCAAAACAATCAGATTTTAATGCTAATTTCAAATATATAAGTTTCATCAAGTTTAGTTTTACCCATCAAAAGTTACGCGCCTGAGAAAATTTGGCTGATTTTCGAAAAAAGGGGGAAAGACCCCCTAAAAGTTATAGAACCTTAATGAAAATCACATCATCATATTCAGCGTATAAGAGAACCCTACTGTAGAAGTTTCAAGCACCTATCTACAAAAATGTGGAATTTTGCATTTTTTGCCAGAAGAAAGATCACGGATGCGTGTTTTTTGTTTTGTTTTTTTTCTTTTCCCCAGGGGTGATCGTATCGACCCAGTGGTCCTAGAATATCGTAAGAGGGCTCATTGGAATGGAAATTAAAAGTTCTAGTGCCCTTTTAAGTGATCAAAAAATGGAGGGCAACTAGGCCCCCTCCCACGCTCATTTTGTCCCAAAGTCACCCGATCAAAATTTTGAGATAGCCATTTTGTTCAGCATGGTCGAAAATATGATAACTATGTCTTTTAGGATGACTTAGTCCCCCGGAGTCCCCGGGGGGAGGGCTGAAAGTTATGAACTTTACCCAATGTTAACATATAGTATTGGAAGAATTATCTGAGTGATAGATCGCAGGAAAACAAAAGAAATGTAAAGAAAGTGGAGAAAGCATTGAAATATGAACTAAGGAGGTGTGAAGTGGAGGCCATGGATAAAATTGCCGAGGATTTAGAAGATGCAGCTAGACGGCATAATAGTAAAATATTGTACTGGCACGTTAACAAATTGAGAGGTAGTAGTCAATCCGGACTTGTCCCAGTTAAAGATAGGAATGGGGTGACAATTAGCGATAAGGAAAAAGCTAAAGCGAGATGGGCCGAACATTTTGAGAACTTGCTTAACCGAGATAGAGTTGCAGGAAAAAATATAGAGGAAAATGAAAAAGTTTGTGATACCTTGGATGTGAAGGAAGATTTGTTTTGTGAGGAGGAATTAGCAACAGTACTAAAAGGATTAAAGAATAATAAGGCTCCAGGTGCTGATAGGGTAACAAATGAGTTTCTTAAATATGGTGGCTCTGAGGTTAGAAATAAGTTATTGAAGATTATGAATGTGATTTTTGAAAAAGGGAAGTACCTAATGATTTTAGGAAAACCTTAATTAAGCCACTTTATAAGAAAGGTGATAAAAGTGAGTGTGGTAATTATCGAGGCATTAGTCTGGTCTCTGTAGGTAGCAAATTGCTTAGTAATATGATACTTTTTAGACTGAGAGATGCCGTAGACAAAGTTTTAAGAGAAGAACAGTGCGGTTTTAGAAAAGGTAGAGGATGTGTTGACCAAATTTTCACTCTTAGGTTAAATAATTGAGGTTTACAATAATTGAGAAGTGCCTAAGGTTTCAAACACCTTTGGTCCTCAGTTTTATAGATTATGAGCAAGCGTTCGATTCTGTTGATAGAGGAGCTTTAATAAAGGTTTTATCCTTGTATGGTATACCAGACAAATACATTAAAGTGATTAGTGCTATGTACGAGAATAACATTGCTGCGGTTAAGGTAGGAAATGAGGTTAGCAGCTGGTTTTGTATTAAATCAGGAGTTAAGCAGGGTTGTGTTCTATCCCCCTTTATATGGATTATTTTGATGGACTTTGTTTTAAGGAGCACAGGAAAGGCAATGGGAGACCACGGAATCAAATGGGAGGAAAAAGTCTCCTGGACTTGGATTATGCTGATGATTCAAGCATCCTAGATGAAAGTGTGAGCAAAATGAATGAAGTTTTAGAGGTTTTGCGAGTTCAGGGTGCTAGTATTGGTTTGAAAATTAATGTTAGGAAGACTAAGTCACTAAGGCTAGGAATAAGTGAAGATGAAAAGGTGACGTTGGGTAATGAAAAGATTGATCAGGTGGGCAGCTTCACTTACCTTGGTAGTATTATTAGTAAAGATGGTGGGAGCAGTGAAGATGTTAAAAATAGAATAGCCAAGGCACAGGGTGTTTTTTCACAGTTAAAAAAGTCTGGAAGAATAGGAAGATAAGTCTGCAAACCAAGATTAGAATCTTAGAAGCTACAGTGATGACAGTGGTCAAATATGGCTCTGAAGCATGGACGCTCCGAAAAGCGGATGAAGATTTGCTAGATGTTTTCCAGAGAAATTGCTTAAGGATTGTTCTGGGTACCCGGCTGACTGACCGTATTTCAAACAATAGGCTATACGAAAAATGTGGTTCAATACCGCTTTCTAGGTCTATAATGAAAGAAAGGTTGAGGTGGTTAGGGCATGTTGTGCGGATGAAGAATGACAGATTGCCGAAGATTGTTCTTTTCGGCCAACCATCTTGGGCTAAACGGAAAGCAGGTCGTCCCCGTCTGGGGTGGGAGGACGTCATAAAGAAAGATTTAAAGGAAATGGGAACTTCGTGGGCAGGTGTAAAAAGGGAGGCTTTGAATATATTGGGGTGGAGGAGGAGCGTGCGTAGCTGTGTTGGCCTCAGGCGGCTTGTGTGCTGCGATGAGTTTGTTGTTAGTAGTAGTAGTATTGGGAAATATACAGACGTTTTCAGGGGGATCTTTTCTGGTAGGTGGGGGGTGGGTCGGGGGCTATATGGGAGGATCTTTCTATGAAGGAAGTTTTCATGGGGGAAGGGACATTGCTATGAAGGGGGCGCCGGATTTCCCATCATTATTAAAGAAAAAGATCAGAAATTTAATAAATAAAAAAAGTTTTTCAACTGAAAGTAAGGAGCAACATCAAAACTTAAAACGAACAGAAAATATTACGTATATGATTGGGTTCACCCCCTAGTCAACACCTCGCTCTTTAAGCCAAAGATTTTTTAGTACTTTCATAAGAGCTGTTTATTCTAATTAACGGCCTTTGTGATTAAGGGGTCATTTTTAAAGAATAGGGACAAAATGTGAACTTAAGCTTAAAGAGCAAGGTATTGACTAGGGGCGAACCCCCTAATATACGTATTAAAAATCTATGAATATAGAAGTTCGTTACGTAAGTTAATTCGTAAGTTACGTATATTTATTACTAATAAAAACGTTCGTAAATAAAATTAAACAGGTTTCGAGAAAGCCCTTTAACCAAATATGCAGTTTTTCGTAAAAAAACTGATTCTGTTTTAAAAATAATTTGTTTTAATTACAAAAGGTTATTAACCTTTTTAATTTTCTTTAAAATGAGCCATTGGACAAGTCTCTACGATATCCCAGTGTCAAGCTATTTTTGGAAATACTAACCTATACTATAATTAAGGGGCGTATAAAATTTAGTATAGGCAAGAGGTCGTTCTTTATTATAAAACCTAAAACAATCAAGTAGCTAAATTAAGCCTAATGTATGCAATGGTTTGTTCTTCCAATGATCGTCTTTTAATGTAATTATGATATAATTAAAATTTCTTAATGTAATAAAAATAATTTATTTTAGTTACAAAAGGTTTTTAATCCCTTTAATTTCCTTTAAAATGAGTCATTGAACAACTCTCTACGATGTTCCAGTGCCATGCTATCTGTTGAATTACTAACCTATACTATAATTAAGCGGCGTATAAAATTTAGTATAGACAAGAGGTCGTTCTTTATTATATCTAAATAAAAATTCTATTAATTAGTACTACATTAGATCGTCTTGACTGACATCGATCCTTTATGTAACACTTCTTTTAAATAGTAAGAGCCAAAACTCAAACAATCAAGTAGCTAACTAAGTCCAATGTATGGAAAGGTTTGTTATTTCAGTGATTTACTTACCTATACTATAGTTAAGTGGCCTATATAATTTAGTATAGGCAAGAGGTCGTTCTTTATTATACAATTTAAAATTTAAAAAAGAAAATTGTTTATTTACATTCTAGCTAAAATAATGAAGATATTATGAATGAACCACAGTGTTCAGTTTCTTTGGACTTGAGTTCGTTTTTTAACTATAAATACAAACAGGAAAAAGCCTACGGCTTTTTCTTCTTTTAAATAGTAAGAGACGAAACTCAAACAATCAAGTAGCTAACTAAGTCCAATGTATGGAATGGTTTGTTATTTCAGTGATCGTCTTTTAATGTAAAAATTACTATGGGCCAGAGATCGTTCTTTACTGTAATGCTTGATTGAAACCATTATGTAATTATGAATGTGAACTTTTACAGTTCTGAAGCTTCTTATATAGTAATTATGACGTCACAAGGTAATGATTTTATTGACGTCATAGCGCAATGATATTATTTCATGACGTCTTCAGAAACAACAATATAATTTCGTGTTTGTCTATTCACATCATAGCTCTAACAAAATTTAATTAGAGTTCGTTCTTTATTGTTATGTTTGGACGTGATCGTCTCTTATTGTGATATTCATGAATGAGACCATTTACAGTTTTGACGTTTCTTATATAGTAATTATGACGTCACTGCATCAAAAATACAGTTTTTATTGGAAAAAATTTATTCTCTTTTAGAAATAATTTATTTTAGTTACAAAAGGTTTTAACCCAATTAATTTCCTTTAAAATGAGCTATTGAACAACCCTCTACGATGTTCCAGTGCCAAGCTATCTCTGGATACAAAAAAAGAAAAAAAAAAAATATCCCGTTTGGGGAGAATAACGTGGTAAAAGTCAATTTGCTTGATTTTCAAGCCAATATATTTCCCTTTCTGTTCAAGCCAAGGGACAGAAAGTTTCCTATACAGGGGTTTCGGACAAGGCGGTTCTAATGGTACTTTACTTTTTGTTTTGATCTGACTCCTTTTTTAGGAACTATGGGTTTTTATATTTCTTAACATTGGACGTGATCGTCTCTTACTAGGTTGCTAGCTACCGCTGCAACCCGGATGTTAGCATTGGACGTGATCGTCTCTTATTGTGATATTCATGAATGAGACCATTTACAGTTTTTGACGTTTCTTATATAGTAATTATGACGTCACTGCATCAAAAATACAGTTTTTATTGGAAAAATTTATTCTCTTTTAGAAATAATTTATTTTAGTTACAAAAGGTTTTTAACCCAATTAATTTCCTTTAAAATGAGCTATTGAACAACCCTCTACGATGTTCCAGTGCCAAGCTATCTCTGGAAAAGAAAGAAAAAAAAAAAAAAAAAATATCTCGTTTGGGGAGAATAACGTGGTAAAAGTCAATTTGCTTGATTTTCAAGCCAATATATTTCCCTTGCTGTTCAAGCCAAGGGACAGAAAGTTCCTATACAGGGGTTTCGGACAAGGCGATTCTAATGGTGTACTTTTTGTTTTGATCTGACTCCTGCTTTAGGAGCTATGGGTTTTTATATTTCTTAGTCTCTTACTAGGTTGCTAGCTACCGCTGCAACCCGGATTTATGATGAACTATATCGGTCCTTTATGTAATGAAACTTACATAATCCTTATTTATGATTAACTAGACTGATCTTTTATATAACATACCTTAGAGAAGCAACTTTCAAAAGATGTTTGCTTGAAGTTATATTGTCAATAGATTATTTCAGTTAACATGGGCATGTCGTTCTTTACTGTAATAATATGGAGATACGTACTTTACGGGTTACAAACCAAAAAAAGTTTGGTTCCAGGATTCAATAATAACTTTGAACTGAGATGAAAAAAAATTTTTCTTCCAGGAGACAAAAAGTAAAACTAATTATAAAACTTTCATGTATTTTTGTTGTTTAAATTAAGAACTTACTACTACTGATTAGGCATCATAAATATTTTTGCAGTTTACATAATAATTTTAGCGATTAAGCCAAAAAGAAAATTTTGGTTCCAGGAGTTTCGGTTACTATTGAGACAAGTAGCTATTATTACTATAGAGTTCATTACCATGAACTGTTTGATTGCTTAAAAATTCAAATATCTTTGAAAAGACTGCAGTATGAAAATACATCAAAAAATGCAATTTTTTTGATAAAATTGATTCTACTTTAAAAAGTATTTTATTTTTAATTACAAAAGGCACTAGATGTTGCAATTGCCTTTAAAATGAGCTATCATACAGCTCTCTATGATTTTCCAGTGCCCAGCTAGCTGAGGAGGAAAAAAAAGCGGAAAGAAAAAAATATCGCGTTTGTGGAGAATAACGTGGTAAAAGTCAATTTTTCTTGATTTTCAAGCCAATATATTTTCTTTGTTAATCAAGACAAAGGGCGGTAAGTTTCCTTTATAGGGGATTCGGACAAGGCGCTTCTAATGGTATACTTTTTGTTTTGATCTGACTCTTTTTTTAGGAGTTGGGGGGTTTTATATTTCTTAACATTGGAGGTGATCGTCTCTTACTAGGTTGCTAGCTACCGCTGCAACCCGGATGGTTCTTTGAGGTTAGTCTATTATTATAATCAATTACTATGGACTACAGATCGTTCTTTAATGTAATTTCTTTGAAAGAGACGAACGTCAAACAATCAAGTAGCTAATTAGGTGCAATGTATGCAATGGTTTGTTATTCCAATGATCGTCTTTTAATGTGAGTTTTCAAAGCGTGTTTTTTCACTTTTTAGTTACTATGGGCTCTGGTTCGCCTTTCACTAGGTTTTGCCATCTACAGCAATTATGATTTTCCAAAACATATTTAAAACTTTTAGTTACTATATGCTTCGGTTTGTCTTTCACTTGATTGCAGCTATAGCTACAACTATCATTTAGAGCTCGTTCTTTATTATATAAAAATACTAAACTGTTCAGTTAGTAAATCCTGAAGTTCATTCTTTATTATAAAATAAATTACAAACAGGAAAAAGCCTGCGGCTTTTTCTTCTTTGGAATAGTAAGAGACGATCCTCAAATAATCAGGCAGCTAACTAGGTTTATAATTTGTTCTTTAACATAAACTTCATTAATCGGATATTTTAATATATCCTATATGGTCTAGAGGTTGGAATAGCTCTCACCCAGCAGGCTTGAGTTCAATTTCCGTATGGGAAATTTTTACTTATGATGATTTCTTAAGGAACATAATTAAAATTTCTTAATTTAATAAAAATAATTTGTTTTAATTACAAAAGGTTTTTGACCCCATTAATTTCCTTTAAAATGAGCCATTGAACAACTCTCTACGATGTTCCAGTGCCATGCTATCTGTTGAATTACTAACCTATACTATAATTAAGTGGCGTATAAAATTTAGTATAGGCAAGAGGTCGTTCTTTATTATACTTCTTGACTAACACCATTTATGATCGATCCTTATGTCCCACTATACAAGTTTGTATAGGAAAGAGTTCGTTCTTTATTGTATTACGCCACCGCTTTTGGCTTTGGCAATTGGACTTTTACTAGATTCAAGCTATAGCTACTACTATGATGATATAACCACTCCTCACGCCCATACACGCTCTTTATTGTAATTATTGTAACTATGGTTTTTTATATTTCTTAACATTTGACGTGATCGGCTCTTACTAGGTTGCTAGCTACCGCTGCAACCCAGATATTACAAACAGGAAAAAGCCTACGGCTTTTTCTTCTTTGAAATAGTAAGAGACGAACCTCAAACGATCAAGTAGCTAACTAAGTCCAATGTATGCAATAATTTTTTATTCCAATGATCGTCTTTTAATGTATAAAATTGCTATAAAGTTCGTTAAAACGATCTGATAGACAATACTGATGGTTAGAGTTTGGTCTTTAAGTTATCATATACTGTTAAAATTCTTTCTTATATGAACATTTCTTGGTGTAGTGGTTAGCACTTAAGACTTTGAATCCTGCGATCCGAGTTCAAATCCTGGTGGACGGTTGTTATTAAATGTAGCTTACTTATACTACCATTTAGGTTTCTGCTGTAATTCTTTCTTTTCAAAATTAAATTAGTTGCTATCGCCTAGAGTTAGTTCTTTACCACATCGTAATAATTTGTTTTATAATAATAATTAATTTTGCTAATTACAAAAGGTTTCTATATACAGCAGTTTCCTTAAAATAAGCCATTACACAGCTCTTTACTATGACAACGAACCGTTTGATTTAATACTTAAGTTACAATGGGTTAAAGTTCGTTCCTTATTGTAAAAACATTGGACGTGATCGTCTCTTACTAGGTTGCTAGCTACCGCTGCAACCCGGATTCCAGACAAGGCGGTTCTAATGGTGTACTTTTTGTTTTGATCTCACTTTTTTTAGGAGTTATGGGTTTTTATATTTCTTAACATTGGGCGTGATCGTCTCTTACTAGGTTGCTAGCTACCGCTGCAACCCGGATGTGGAATTACTAACCTATACTATAATTAAGTGGCGTATAAAATTTAGTATAGGCAAGAGATCGTTCTTTATTATAAGAAAAGCCTACGGCTTTTTCTTCTTTGAAATAGTAAGAGACGAACAAAGTCCAAAAGAAGAGTAAGTAAGTCCAATGTATGCAGTGGTATGTTATGATCGTCTTTAATGATTCTCAAAGATTACGTGGATGTAATTCTGTTATTCCAATGATCGTCTTTTAATGTAATTCTCAATTTACGAAGATCAGCCTGCATTTTTGCCATCTTCTTGTATTTCTGAATGTAATTTTTCCCTTTGTCCCTAAGCGTTCTTTGGTACAACCTCGCAGATAATTTAATTTTTTCATTATAGTTTTGTCACCCCAGTATCTACCCATTATTCTAGTAGCAATTTTTTTCTTATGTTCGTTTCGATCATTTTTATTATTATCATACCGTTCCTTGCTCTTTTGTTTGGCTGTCTCAATTTTCCCTTCTCGATACCCCTGATCCGTAAGATTATCTCTGTTTTGCTCTGTCATATTTCATTTTCTTAAATCCTGGATCACAAGACATCTTAGTAGTAATCCTTACGCGTGCTCGAGCTTTATTGCGTTCGGTGGCATTTTTATCTCTTTTAAATAAACTTTTCTTATATTTCAGGATGTTAGCTTTATTTTTTGTGTAGTAAAATTTTCTATTTGTAGAAATTTGGATTGCTCTATTTTGATATTTTTTGGGGTTATTCTTTTTCTTTTTTCCTTTCAAGTGAGACCATATTTTTTCAAGGTTTAAAATTATTAAGTACACAATACCCCGTGTCGAGTAGCTAAAACCTATAATTTTAAAATTTTCAGGTATTTATCTTGTTTGAATTAAAAAAATTAGTATTATTGGTTAGACACCATAAATATTTTTGCAGTTTACATAATAAGTTTAGCGATTCTGAACTGAAAACTAAAATAATTGGAATTATAAGACTATAATATGGCGATACGTACTTTACGGGTTACAAACCAAAAAAAGTTTGATTCCAGGATACAATAATAACTTTGAACTGAGATGAAAAAAATTTTGGTTCCAGGAGACATAAAGCAAAACTAATTTTAAAATTTTCATGTATTTTTGTAGTTTAAATTCAAAAATTACTATTACTGATTAGGCATCATGAATATTTTTACAGTTTACATAATAACTTTAGCGATTAAGCCAAAAAAAGAAAATTTTGGTTCAAGGAGTTTCGGTTGCTATTGAGACAAGTAGATATTATTACTATAGAGTTCATTACCATGAACTGTTTGATTGCTTCAAAATTCAAATATCTTTGAAAAGACTGCAGTATGAAATACATCAAAAATGCATTTTTTTGACAAAATTGATTCTACTTTAAAAAGTATTTTATTTTTAATTACAAAAGGCACTAGATGTAGCAATTTCCTTTAAAATGAGCTATTACACAGCTCTCTATGATTTTCCAGTGCCCAGCTAGCTGAGGAGAAGGAAGAAGTGGAAAGAAAAAAATATCCCGTTTGTGGAGAATAACGTGGTTAAAGTCAATTTTCTTGATTTTCAAGCCAATATATTTTCTTTGTTATTCAAGCCAAAGGGCAGTAAGTTTCCTTTATAAGGGTTTCGGACAAGGCGGTTCTAATGGTGTACTTTTTGTTTTTGGTCTGACTCTTTTTTTAGGAGTTAGGGGGTTTTATATTTCTTAACATTGGACGTGATCGTCTCTTACTAGGTTGCTAGCTACCGCTGCAACCCGGATGTAAATCCGGGTTGCAGCGGTAGCTAGCAACTTAGTAAGAGACGACGTCCAATGTTAAGAAATATAAAAACCCATAGTTCCTAACAGAGGAGTCAGATCAAATTAAAAAGTACACCATTAGAACCGCCTTGTCCGAAACCCCTGTATAAGAAACTTTCTGTCCCTTGGCTTGAACAGCAAGGGAAATATATTGGCATGAAATCATCAGAAAATTGACTTTAACCACGTTATTCTCCCCAAACGGGATATTTTTTTTCTTTTTTCTTTTTTCTTTTTCTTTTCCACAGATAGCTTGGCACTGGAACATCGTAGAGGGTTGTTCAATAGCTCATTTTAAAGGAAATTAATTGGGTTAAAAACCTTTGTAACTAAAATAAATTATTTCTAAAAGAGAATAAATTTTTCCACAAAAACTGCATTTTTGATGTCTTTTCACACTGCAGTCTTTCAAACATAATCGTATACCAGCGGTAAGATTTGAACCCACTCCTCCGAAGAGACTGGTGGCTAACACCAGTGTCTTGGACCACTCGGCCAGGCTGCCCCTCATAAATAAATATATATGTGAATTTGGGTTGCAGCAGTAGCTAGCAACCTAGTAAGAGACGATCAGTCCCATGCTAAGAAATATAACAAAACTCCTAAAAATAGAGTAAGATCAAAACAAAAGTACATCATTAGAACTACCTTGTCTGAAACCCTACTAGATAAATAATGAATGTCGTAGCTTTATATTAGAGCTATGAAGTGAATAGAAAAACACGAAATTATATTGTTGTTTCTGATGACGTCATGAAATAATATCATTGCGCCTTGACGTCAACAATAAAATCATTACGCTGTGACGTCATAATTACTATATAGGAAGCGTCAGAACTGTAAATTTTCACATTCATAATTACATAATGGTTTCAGTCAAGCAAGCTGCACGCAAATTGAAAAAACAGTACTACACAAACAACAGAGATAGTATCTTGAAAAGAGAAAAGCAAAGGTATTCAACCGACCAGGCGCATCGAGAAGTAAAAATTGAGAGAGCAAAACAAAGGTATTCAACCGACCAGGCGTATCGAGAAGTAATAATTGAGAGAGCAAAACAAAGGTATTCAACCGACCAGGTGCATCGAGAAGTAAAAATTGAGAGAGCAAAACAAAGGTATTCAACCGACCAGGCGTATCGAGAAGTAATAATTGAGAGAGCAAAACAAAACAGCAAGATGTGTTATCACAATGATGAAGATTATAGACATGCAAAAATTGAGACAGCCAAACAAAAGATCAAGGAGAGTTATCACAATGATGAAGATTACCGCATCAAATATAAGAAAAACCAAAAGCAAAGGTATTCAACCGTCCAGGTGTATCGAGAAGTAAAAATTGAGACAGCAAAACAAAAGATCAAGGAGCGTTACTGGGGTGACAAAATCTATAATGAAAAAATTAAATTCTCTGCGAGGTTGTACCGAAGAACGCATAAGGACAAAGCGAAAAATTACATTCAGAAATACAAGAAGATGGCAAAAATGCAGGCTGATCTTTGTAAATTGAGAAACATTTTACGCATGTTTTATCGGGATCACGAAAAGTATTCAAAATTACAGATTAAAGTTCTCTTTGAAAGAGCGGATGCTGTTGAAAAGTCGGCTAGAAATGCTTTGGCAAAGCTTCATAGTAATATCCAAAAGAAATGTTGTCAGTTTAACGAAAAGCTTCCAAGGTATGGATTGGCAACTGCGGAACAGTTTATAGATGCAATGGAAAATGTTCGACAACACAGTGAATATACGGAGGCGTACTTCTTTGAAAATGCGTATATTAATTTTGGAAGGAGCAATTGCAGTTTATGTAGCAGCAATAAAAAAATATATACAAGCATACCTATCAACAGCGAAGGAAAAGCAATGTTTTTCAATTATGGCGAAAACGAGCCTGTTAGGGTTATTAGTATATGTGTTTGTAAGACTAATGATTTAGAACAAATTCCTGGAACACCGACTCAAGAAAAAAGCATTTCTAACTGTGTTTTAAACAGTTCGTTTAGTTCTACTGATATTTGGCAAAAAATTCTCTGTGTAGTAGAACAAACTGTCCTGAAAAGTACGAGACAACTATTGAAAAATGCTCTAAAACTAGATCTGACAAGGAAATTATGATGGCTGAAGTCACCTATAACAATCTGAGTAATCATTCAAAACAAAAATTGGGCAGCAGGTTACTTGGCAATGTCACCCTGATATCTGCAAGCTCTATCCGACGGATATTGAATTATGTCAAATTCTTTTTGATATCCTTGAAAATAATATAGTATTAAAATTTTCAACTGACAAAGTGGTTAATTTCTACCTTGGCGGCTTGGATTATTGTGAAATCAATTACAGGGACACAAGAAAGCATGGGCATTCGTTATACTGTAGCCCAAATGAGGGATGTCAGAGCTATTTGCGTTCTCTAAGGGCACTAGCTCCACATTTTCCTGTCTTGAACTGTTTCATTAATAGCGTATATAAGGCAGTATCAAAATGTAAGATTATACAACTTATTAATCTACTAAAAGTCGAGGGCTCGTACAAGGAACTAAGTCATTACATAGAAGAAGTGTCAAGTAGACTCTGTCGTAATAATAGTCAAGACTTCATTTACGGTGATAGCAATATTAGAGTTTCTGTGGATGAAAATACAATAATAAAATTATTTGGTGAGAGCCTTGATAAGGTAGCTAACATTAGGGATGTATACCCCACAATGCATTGTGACAGTTGTGAGCAGATAAAGACAAAATACCAATTGAAGAGTCTAAGATCCCTTTCAAATAAGAAAGGTTTTGATGTAATGATGGCCACGATTTTAGAACACCTACAACAGGACATACCCAAAGATGATCCGGGTTGCAGCGGTAGCTAGCAACCTAGTAAGAGACGATCACCTCCAATGTTAAGAAATATAAAAACCGTAGCTCCTAAAAAAAAGAGTCAGATCAAAACAAAAAGTACACCATTAGAACCGCCTTGTCCAAATCCTCCATAAAGGAAACTTACCGCCCTTTGGCTTGAATAACAAAGAAAATATATTGGCTTGAAAATCAAGAAAATAGACTTTTACCACGTTATTCTCCCCAAACGGGATATTTTTTTTTCTTTTTTTTTCTTTGTTTCCAGAGATAGCTTGGCACTGGAACATCGTAGAGGGTTGTTCAATAGCTCATTTTAAAGGAAATTAATTGGGTTAAAAACCTTTTGTAACTAAAATATAATTATTTCTAAAAGAGAATAAATTTTTCCAATAAAAACTGTATTTTTGATGCAGTGACGTCATAATTACTATATAAGAAACGTCAAAACTGTAAATGGTCTCATTCATGAATACATAATGGTTAGATCAAAGCAAGCTACACGCAAGTTAAAAAATCAGTACTAAAAAATCAAGAAAAGTGGCAGCTACTACAACATTCCGCCTTAACGGGATATTTTTTTTTCTCTTTTCTTTGTTTCCAGTATAATAAAGATCAAACTCTTCCCTATACTAACTTGCATACGCAACTTTACTATAGTTAAGATTACAGTATATATATTTTTTTTTACATTAAAAGACGATCACTGAAATAACAAACCATTCCATACATTGGACTTAGTTAGCTACTTGATTGTTTGAGTTTCGTCTCTTACTATTTAAAAGAAGAAAAAGTCGTAGGCTTTTTCCTGTTTGTATTTTTACAGTAATTTTATTAAGAATTATATAAAGAACAAACCACGGCATATAGTAACTAATTCTTAGTATGGGATCCGGGTTGCAGCGGTAGCTAGCAACCTAGTAAGAGACGATCACCTCCAATGTCAAGAAATATAAAACCCCCCAACTCCTTAAAAAAAGAGTCAGATCAAAACAAAAAGTACACCATTAGAACCGCCTTGTCCGAATCCTCTATAAAGGAAACTTACCGCCCTTTGGCTTGAATAACACAGAAAATATATTGGCTTGAAAATCAAGAAAATTGACTTTTACCACGTTATTCTCCACAAACGGGATATTTTTTTCTTTCCGCTTTTTCTTTCTCCTCAGCTAGCTGGGCACTGGAAAATCATAGGGAGCTGTATAATAGCTCATTTTAAAGGAAATTGCTACATCTAGTGCCTTTTGTATTTAAAAATAAAATACTTTTTAAAGTAGAATCAATTTTTTTCAAAAAAATTGCATTTTTGATGTATTTCATACTGCAGTCTTTTCAAAGATATTTGAATTTTGAAGCAATCAAACAGTTCATGGTAATTTACAATAAAAAACGATCATTGGAATAACAAAAATTGAATACCTTTGGAATTAGCTAGCTACTTGATTATTTGAGACTCGTCTCTTACTATTTAAAAGAAGAAAAACCCGTAGGCTTTTTCCTGTGTATAATAAAGAACGACCTCTTGTCATTCCTAAATTTTATACGCCACTTAATCATAATATAGGTTAGTAATTCAACATACACACAAAAACTCACACACACACACACAAAAAAACTTACAAACACACACACACACACAAAAACTTACACACACACAAAAACTTACACACACACACACAAGAACTTACACACACACACAAAAACTTGTACACACACACAAAAACTTGCACACACACACAAAAACTTACACACAAAAAAAAACTTACAAACACAGACACAAAAACTTACACACACAAAAAGTTACACACACACAAAAAAAATTACACACACACACATAAAAACTTACACACACACACACACACACAAACTTACACACACACAAAATCTTACACACACAAAAAAACTTACATACACACAAAAACTTACACACACACACACACACAAAAACTTACACACACACACACAAAAACTTGCACACACACACAAAAGCTTACAGACACACAAAAACTTAAAAACACACAAAAACTTACGCACACACAAAAAACTTACACACACAAAAAAAACTTACACACAGACAAAAACTTACACACACACAAAAACTTACACACACACACAAAAACTTACACACACACAAAAAACTTACACACTCACAAAATCTTACACACACAAAAAAATCCGGGTTGCAGCGGTAGCTAGCAACCTAGTAAGAGACGATCACGTCCAATGTTAAGAAATATAAAAACCCATAGCTCCTAAAGCAGGAGTCAGATCAAAACAAAAAGTACACCATTAGAACCGCCTTGTCCGAAACTCCTGTATAGGAAACTTTCTGTCCTTTGGCTTGAACAGCAAGGGAAATATATTGGCTTGAAAATCGAGAAAATTGACTTTAACCACGTTATTCTCCCCAAACGAGATATTTTTTTCTTTTTTTTTTTTTTTTGTATCCAGAGATAGCTTGGCACTGGAACATCGTAGAGGGTTGTTCAATAGCTCATTTTAAAGGAAATTAATTGGGTTAAAAATCTATAGTAACTAAAATAAATTATTTCTAAAAGAGAATAAATTTTTTCCAATAAAAAACTGTATTTTTAATGCAGTGACGTCATAATTACTATATAAGAAACGTCAAAACTGTAAATGGTCTCATTCATGAATACATAATGGTTAGATCAAAGCAAGCTACACACAAGTTAAAAAACCAGTACTAAAAAATCAAGAAAAGTGGCAGCTACTACAACATTCTGCCTCAACGGGGTATTTTTTTTTCTCTTTTCTTTGTTTCCAGTATACTAAACGGGATTTTTCCACCAAAAACTGCATTATGATGTCTTTTCACACTGCAGTCTTTCAAACATAATCGTATACCAGCGGTAAGAATTGAACCCACGCCTCTGAAGAGACTGGTGGCTAAAACCAGTGCCTTGGACCACTCAGCCAGGCTGCCTCTCATAAATAAATATATATGTGAATTTGGGTTGCAGCAGTAGCTAGCAACCTAGTAATAGACGATCAGTCCAATGCTAAGAAATATAAAAACCCAAAACTCCTAAAAATAGAGTCAGATCAAAACAAAAGTACATCATTAGAAATACCTTGTCTGAAACCCTACTAGATAAATAATGAATTTTACATTAAATTATAATAAAGATCGAACTCTTCCCTATACTAACTTGCATGGGCAACTTCACTATAGTGAAGATTACAGTATTTATATTACACATCATTATAAATTATAAAAGGTTCGAATGTTCGAAGATTATAGATTTACATAAAGGATCGATATGTTTAAAATAAAGAATGAATAGAAAAACCCATAAGGAGACTAAAAGTTAGTAATAACATAGTAAAGAACGAGCTCAAGCCCAAAGAAACTGATCCGGGATGCAGCGGTAGCTAGCAACCTAGTAAGAGATGATCAGGTCCAATGTTAAGAAATATAGAAACCTGAAAGTAGCTCCTGAAAAAGGAGTCAGATCAAAACAAAAAGTACACCATTAGAACCGCGTTGTCTGAAACCTTACAATAAAGAACGAACTCCTGCCTATACTAACTTGCATAGACAACCGGGTTGCAGCAGTAGCTAGCAACCTAGTAAAAGACGATCATGTCTAATTTAAAGAAATATTAAAACCCATAACTCCTAAATCTGGGTTGTCAATCCAGGTTGCTCGTCTCTTACTATTTCAAAGAAGAAAAAGCCGTAGGCTTTTTCCTGTTTGTAATATTTTCCTATTTGTTATCAGGGTTGCAACTGTATTTTTTCCGGCCCTATGCAATACTCAAATCATGCCCATAGGGTGTGTACCTTGAGTCACTAACCCCTCACTCATTGTTCGAGCATCCAGATTGCAGCGGTAGCTAGCAATCCGGGTTGCAGCGATAGCTAGCCACCTAGCAAGAGACGATCACGTCCAATATTCAGAAATATAAAACCCCCTAACTCCTAAAAATTTCTTCAAAGACCAACACGAAATCTCGCTTTCGCTGTTAATTTTTTCTACTGCGAGTTGAGGAGTAAAAGGAGCTGATCTTTGAAAATAAAGGCTTTTTATCCGGGTTGCAGCGGTAGCTAGCAACCTAGTAAGAGACGATTACAGTAAAGAACGAACTTCCAGCCCATAATCTGGGATGCAGCGGTAGCTAGCTAACTATTAAGAGACGATCACGCCCCATAGTAAAAACTAAAGTAGCCCATGACTCCTGAAAAAAGGTTCAGATCAAAACAAGAATTACACTATTAGGACCACAATAGGACAACAATATAGAGATACGTACTTTACGAATTAAGCCAAAAAGGTTTGTTTTCCAGGATGCAATAATAACTTTGAACTAAGATAATATAAAATTAATGGCGTAAAAAAATGGCGTAGCGAGTTAATTGAAGCAAAAGGAAAACCAAACTAATTTTATAATTTTGTGTTTTTTTCTGGTTTGAATTAAAAAATGGAAATTAGTGATCAGACACCATAAATATTTTTGCACTTTGCAGTTAAATAAAATTATTTTATTTAAAATAGCTAGCAACCTAGTAAGAGACGATCACGTCCAATGTTAAGAAATATAAAAACCCATAGTTCCTAACAAAGGAGTCAGATCAAAACAAAAAGTAGACCATTAGAACCGCCTTGTCCGAAACCCCTGTATAGGAAACTTTCTGTCCCTTGGCTTGAACAGCAAGGGAAATATATTGGCTTGAAAATCAAGAAAATTGACTTTAACCACGTTATTCTCCCCAAACGGGATATTTTTTTCTTTTTTTCTTTTTCTTTTTTTTTTTTTCTTTTCCACAGATAGCTTGGCACTGGAACATCGTAGAGGGTTGTTCAATAGCTCATTTTAAAGGAAATTAATTGGGTTAAAAATCTATAGTAACTAAAATAAATTATTTCTAAAAGAGAATAAATTTTTCCACCAAAAACTGCATTTTTGATGTCTTTTCACACTGCAGTCTTTCAAACATAATCGTATACCAGCGGTAAGATTTGAACCCACGCCTCCGAAGAGACTGGTGGCTAACACCAGTGTCTTGGACCACTCGGCTAGGCTGCCTCTCATAAATAAATATATATGTGAATTTGGGTTGCAGCAGTAGCTAGCAACCTAGTAAGAGACAATCAGTCCCATGCTAAGAAATATAACAAAACTCCTAAAAATAGAGTAAGATCAAAACGAAAGTACATCATTGAAACTACCTTGTCTGAAACCCTACTAGATAAATAATGAATGTCGTCATAGCTTTATATTAGATTAGAGCTATGACGTGAATAGAAAAATCATTACGCCGTGACGTCATAATTACTACTTAAGAACAACAAAGATGTAAATTTTCTCAGTCTTGATTAGAATAATGGTTAGATCGAAGCAAGCTATACGCAATTTGAAAAAAACAGTACTACACAAACAACAGAGATAGTATCTTGAAAAGAGAAAAGCAAAAATATTCAACCGACCAGGCGCATCGAGAAGTAAAAATTGAGAGAGCAAAACAAAGGTATTCAACCGACCAGGCGTATCGAGAAGTAACAATTGAGAGAGCAAAACAAAGGTATTCAACCGACCAGGCGTATCGAGAAGTAATAATTGAGAGAGCAAAACACAAGGTATTCAACCGACCAGGCGTATCGAGAAGTAATAATTGAGAGAGCAAAACAAAACAGCAAGATGTGTTATCACAATGATGAAGATTATAGACATGCAAAAATTGAGACAGCCAAACAAAAGATCAAGGAGAGTTATCACAATGATGAAGATTACCGCATCAAATATAAGAAAAACCAAAAGCAAAGGTATTCAACCGTCCAGGTGTATCGAGAAGCAAAAATTGAGACAGCCAAACAAAAGATCAAGGAGAGTTATCACAATGATGAAGATTACCGCATCAAATATAAGAAAAACCAAAAGCAAAGGTATTCAACCGTCCAGGTGTATCGAGAAGCAAAAATTGAGACAGCCAAACAAAAGATCAAGGAGCGTTACTGGGCTGACAAAATCTATAATGAAAAAATTAAATTCTCTGCGAGGTTGTACCGAAGAACGCATAAGGACAGAGGGAAAAATTACATTCAGAAATACAAGAAGATGGCAAAAATGCAGGCTGATCTTTGTAAATTGAGAAACATTTTACGCATGTTTTATTGGGATCACGAAAAGTATTCAAAATTACAGATTAAAATTCTCTTTGAAAGAGCGGATGCTGTTGAAAAGTCGGCTAGAAATTCCTTGGCAAAGCTTCATAGTAATATCCAAAAGAAATGTTTTCAGTTTAATGAAAAGCTTCCAAGGTATGGATTGGCAACTGCGGAACAGTTTACAGATGCAATGGAAAATGTTCGACAACACAGTAAATATACGGAGGCGTACTTAAGCAACCTAGTAAGAGACGATCACGTCCAATGTTAAGAAATATAAAAACCCATAGTTCCTAACAAAGGAGTCAGATCAAAACAAAAAGTAGACCATTAGAACCGCCTTGTCCGAAACCCCTGTATAGGAAACTTTCTGTCCCTTGGCTTGAACAGCAAGGGAAATATATTGGCTTGAAAATCAAGAAAATTGACTTTAACCACGTTATTCTCCCCAAACGGGATATTTTTTTCTTTTTTCTTTTTTCTTTTTTTTTTCTTTTCCACAGATAGCTTGGCACTGGAACATCGTAGAGGGTTGTTCAATAGCTCATTTTAAAGGAAATTAATTGGGTTAAAAATCTATAGTAACTAAAATAAATTATTTCTAAAAGAGAATAAATTTTTCCACCAAAAACTGCATTTTTGATGTCTTTTCACACTGCAGTCTTTCAAACATAATCGTATACCAGCGGTAAGATTTGAACCCACGCCTCCGAAGAGACTGGTGGCTAACACCAGTGTCTTGGACCACTCGGCTAGGCTGCCTCTCATAAATAAATATATATGTGAATTTGGGTTGCAGCAGTAGCTAGCAACCTAGTAAGAGACAATCAGTCCCATGCTAAGAAATATAACAAAACTCCTAAAAATAGAGTAAGATCAAAACGAAAGTACATCATTGAAACTACCTTGTCTGAAACCCTACTAGATAAATAATGAATGTCGTCATAGCTTTATATTAGATTAGAGCTATGACGTGAATAGAAAAATCATTACGCCGTGACGTCATAATTACTACTTAAGAACAACAAAGATGTAAATTTTCTCAGTCTTGATTAGAATAATGGTTAGATCGAAGCAAGCTATACGCAATTTGAAAAAAACAGTACTACACAAACAACAGAGATAGTATCTTGAAAAGAGAAAAGCAAAAATATTCAACCGACCAGGCGCATCGAGAAGTAAAATTGAGAGAGCATACAGTAAAGAACGATCTCTCGCCCATAGTCCGGGTTGCAGTGGTAACTAGCAATTCCAATTAAGATCATGTACAAAGAAGTAATAATCTGAGGCTGTAACCATAAAATAAAAATAAATGCGATATTATAATGTTTCCTGTAATTACATCAGTACAGAATCGATAATGTCATTATGCAAACTGCAAAAAATATTTATGATGTCTGAGCAATAATATTAATTTTTTAATTCAAACTACAAAAATACCTGAAAACTTTAAATTTAGTTTTTTTTTTGTGTTCGATTTAATAAACGAAAGCTTTATTTAATCTCTCACTTCAAATTTTAATTTGTCTCCTGGAACCAAACTTTTTTTGCTCAACTTCTAAAGGTTGTATCTCTTGTGCTTTGTTTCCGTAAAAAAGAAATTCAATTTTTTAAGTTTTTTATTAGTTTTCTGTTCGATTTAATCAACGAAAGTTTTATTTCATCTCTCACTTATAAGTTTTAATAGTTTCTTCGAAACAAACTTTTTTGGCTCAACTTCTAAAGTTCTGAGCAATAATATTAAGTTTTTAATTAAAACTAGAAAAATACCTAAAAATTATCAAATTAGGTTTTTTTTCGATTTAATCAACGAAAGTTTTATTTCATCTCTCACTTCAAGGTTATAATTGTCTCCTTGAACCAAAATTTTTTTGTCTCAACTTCTAAAGTGCGTATTTTTTGTGCTATATTTCCGTAGAAAGAAACTCAATTTTTATTTTATTTTAGTTTTCAGTTCATTATGTAAATTGCAGAAATATTTATGGTATCCGAGCAATAATTTTTATTTTTTATTTCAAACTAGAAAAATACCTGAAAATTTTAAAATTAGTTTTGTTTTTCATTATAACTTAGTAAGAGACGAACACATGCCATAGTAACAAAACAATAGCCAATAACTCCAGATAATAGCATAACTTTTTTATAATGCTATAGAAAAACCAAAAGCTCTAAGATCATTTAGTTTTCAGTTCAGAATCTCTAATGTTTTTATGTAAATTGCAAAAATATTTATAGTGTCTAAATAACAACTTAATTTTTTGAATTCAAAGTAGAAAAATTACCAAACATTTTGAAACTAGTTTGAATATATTACTATTTTAAGTGACTTGTTACGTCATTCTATCAGTTAAATTAGTATTATACTTGAATAATGACATATAAAATAAATATTCTTTACGGAAATATTAAACAAGTCCGGGTTGCAGCGGTAGCTAGCAACCTAGTAAGAGACGATCACCTCCAATGTCAAGAAATATAAAACCCCCCAACTCCTAAAAAAAGAGTCAGATCAAAACAAAAAGTACACCATTAGAACCGCCTTGTCCGAATCCTCTATAAAGGAAACTTACCTCCCTTTGGCTTGAATAACAAAGAAAATATATTGGCTTGAAAATCAAGAAAATTGACTTTTACCACGTTATTCTCCACAAACGGGATATTTTTTTCTTTCCGCTTTTTCTTTCTGCTCAGCTAGCTGGGCACTGGAAAATCATAGAGAGCTGTATAATAGCTCATTTTAAAGGAAATTGCAACATCTAGTCACTTTTGTATTTAAAAATAAAATACTTTTTAAAGTAGAATCAATTTTGTCAAAAAAAATTGCATTTTTGTGTATGTATTTTCATACTGCAGTCTTTTCAAAGATATTTGAATTTTGAAGCAATAAAACAGTCCATGTAATGAACTCTATAGTAATAATAGCTACTTGTCTCAATAGTAACCGAAACTCCTGGAACCAAAATTTTCTTTTTTGGCTTAATCGCTAAAATTATTATGTAAACTGCAAAAATATTTATGATGCCTAATCAGTAATAGTAATTTTTTAATTTAAACAACAAAAATACATGAAAATTCTAAAATTAGTTTTGCTTTTTGTCTCCTGGAAGAAATTTTTTTTTCATCTCAGTTCAAATTTATTATTGTATCCTGTAACCCGTAAAGTACATATCTCCATATTATTGTCTCATAATTGCAATTATTTTAGTTTTCAGTCCAGAATCACTAAACTTATTATTTAAACTGCAAAAATATTTATGGTGTCTAACCAATAATACTAATTTTGTAATTCAAACAAGATAAATACCTGAAAATTTTAAAATTAGTTTTGTTTTATGCTAGGTTTTAGATACTCGACACGGGATTTGTGTGCTTAATAATTTTAAATCTTGATCCGGGTTGCAGCGGTAGCTAGCAACCTAGTAAGAGACGATCACGTCCAATGTTAAGAAATATAAAAACCCATAGCTCCTAAAGCAGGAGTCAGATCAAAACAAAAAGTACACCATTAGAATCGCCTTGTCCGAAACCCCTGTATAGGAAACTTTCTGTCCCTTGGCTTGAACAGCAAGGGAAATATATTGGCTTGAAAATCAAGCAAATTGACTTTTACCACGTTATTCTCCCCAAACGAGATATTTTTTTTTTTTTTCTTTGTATCCAGAGATAGCTTGGCACTGGAACATCGTAGAGGGTTGTTCAATAGCTCATTTTAAAGGAAATTAATTGGGTTAAAAACCTTTTGTAACTAAAATAAATTATTTCTAAAAGAGAATAAATTTTTCCAATAAAAACTGTATTTTTGATGCAGTGACGTCATAATTACTATATAAGAAACGTCAAAACTGTAAATGGTCTCATTCATGAATATCCGGGTTGCAGCGGTAGCTAGCAACCTAGTAAGAGACGATCACGTCCAATGTTAAGAAATATAAAAACCCATAGCTCCTAAAGCAGGAGTCAGATCAAAACAAAAAGTACACCATTAGAATCGCCTTGTCCGAAACCCCTGTATAGGAAACTTTCTGTCCCTTGGCTTGAACAGCAAGGGAAATATATTGGCTTGAAAATCAAGCAAATTGACTTTTACCACGTTATTCTTCTCAAACGAGATATTTTTTTTTTTTTTCTTTTCCACAGATAGCTTGGCACTGGAACATCGTAGAGGGTTGTTCAATAGCTCATTTTAAAGGAAATTAATTGGGTTGAAAACCTTTTGTAAGTAAAATAAATTATTTCTAAAAGAGAATAAATTTTTCCAATAAAAACTGCATTTTTGATGCAGTGACGTCATAATTACTATATTATAATAAAGAACGAATATTTTACCGATTATCTACTAATAACCATATATGACGTAATAAGTGACATGACGTAATATCTAAAACCTATTGTGTACTAATAACCATATATGACTTAATGAGCGACTTACAATAAAGATCCGGGTTGCAGCGGTAGCTAGCAACCTAGTAAGAGACGATCACGTCCAATGTTAAGAAATATAAAAACCCATAGTTCCTAAAAAAGGAGTCAGATCAAAACAAAAAGTACACCATTAGAACCGCCTTGTCCGAAACCCCTGTATAGGAAACTTTCTGTCCCTTGGCTTGAACAGAAAGGGAAATATATTGGCTTGAAAATCAAGCAAATTGACTTTTACCACGTTATTCTCCCCAAACGGGATATTTTTTTTTTTTTCTTTTTTTGTATCCAGAGATAGCTTGGCACTGGAACATCGTAGAGGGTTGTTCAATAGCTCATTTTAAAGGAAATTAATTGGGTTAAAAACCTTTTGTAACTAAAATAAATTATTTCTAAAAGAGAATAAATTTTTCCAATAAAAACTGTATTTTTGATGCAGTGACGTCATAATTACTATATAAGAAACGTCAAAACTGTAAATGGTCTCATTCATGAATATCACAATAAGAGACGATCACGTCCAAACATAACAATAAAGAACGAACTCTAATTAAATTTTGTTAGAGCTATGATGTGAATAGACAAACACGAAATTATATTGTTGTTTCTGAAGACGTCATGAAATAATATCATTGCGCTATGACGTCAATAAAATCATTACCTTGTGACGTCATAATTACTATATAAGAAGCTTCAGAACTGTAAAAGTTCACATTCATAATTACATAATGGTTTTTACAGTAAAGAACGACCTCTCACCCATAGTAACAGATATATGGTGGTTCCATGGGTAGCTGAAAGCTATCCAGATTGCAGCAGTATCCAGGTTGAATCCGAAGCTCCATAGACACTGAAGCACCAAGGAAGAAAAAACGACTTTATTTGGTATATATAATTGTTATCTGGAGCAGGTTCGGAGGTCGGTGGATCGAAGCCTAACCAAACAGCACTAGGCCTAAGGTCCAGCGAGGTTCTTTGAGGTTTCGATCCATCCATCTCCGGGGATCGATCCATCGATCCATTTTGCTAAATCCACAGTTGTCTGGTGGTAAAGTTCTAGATGAGGGGCTTCTTGATCTTTTTGAAAGTAGTTGTGTTAAATGAATTAAACTTTCAGGTTTCGTGATTCACCGATAGCTGCATCATTAGTGCAGCTGTAGCTGCAATCTGTTAAAAGATGAACTATAGCCCATAGTACCCAAAATTTGAAAAAGACGCTTTGAAAAAAAGCTGCATAATGAAAAAAAAAATGCCATTTGAATCTGGTTAAGGAATGGTAATTATTATTTCGTTTAATCTGAAAAATAAAAGTTTATAAAGAAAAGAAAACTACGATGGTTTTGAAAGAAAATACTTTCAAAGGTTTTCAATTTCTGGTTACTATGGGCTGTGATTCTTCTTTTACTAGGTTCCAGTAGCTTGTGTGATCGTAATTTTTATTATAAAGAACGACCTCTTGCCTATACTAAATTTTATACGCCACTTAATTATAGTATATCCGGGTTGCAGCGGTAGCTAGCAACCTAGTAAGAGACGATCACGTCCAATGTTAAGAAATATAAAAAACCCATAGTTCCTAAAAAAGGAGTCAGATCAAAACAAAAAGTACACCATTAGAACCGCCTTGTCCGAAACCCCTGTATAGGAAACTTTCTGTCCCTTGGCTTGAACAGAAAGGGAATATATTGGCTTGAAAATCAAGCAAATTGACTTTTACCACGTTATTCTCCCCAAACGGGATATTTTTTTTTTTTTTTTTTTTTGTATCCAGAGATAGCTTGGCACTGGAACATCGTAGAGGGTTGTTCAATAGCTCATTTTAAAGGAAATTAATTGGGTTAAAAACCTTTTGTAACTAAAATAAATTATTTCTAAAAGAGAATAAATTTTTCCAATAAAAACTGTATTTTTGATGCAGTGACGTCATAATTACTATATAAGAAACGTCAAAACTGTAAATGGTCTCATTCATGAATATCACAATAAGAGACGATCACGTCCAAACATAACAATAAAGAACGAACTCTAATTAAATTTTGTTAGAGCTATGATGTGAATAGACAAACACGAAATTATATTGTTGTTTCTGAAGACGTCATGAAATAATATCATTGCGCTATGACGTCAATAAAATCATTACCTTGTGACGTCATAATTACTATATAAGAAGCTTCAGAACTGTAAAAGTTCACATTCATAATTACATAATGGTTTCAATCAAGCAAGCTGCACGGATATTGAAAAAACAGTACTACACAAACAACAGAGATAGTATCTTGAAAAGAAAAAAACAAAGGTATTCAACCGACCAGGCATATCGAGAAGTAATAATTGAGAGAGCAAAACAAAGGTATTCATTATAATAAAGAACGACCTCTTGCCTATACTAAATTTTATACGCCACTTAATTATAGTATAGGTTAGTAATTCCACAGATAGCTTGGCACTTGAGCATCGTAGAGAGTTGTTTAATGGCTTATTTTAAAGCAAATTAATGGGGTTAAAAAATTTTTTATAATAAAGAACGACCTCTTGCCTATACTAAATTTTATACGCCACTTAATTATAGTATAGGTTAGTAGTTCAACAGATAGCTTAGCACTGGAACATCATAGAGAGTTGTTCAATGGCTCATTTTAAATAAAATTAAAGGGGTTAAAATATTTTGTAATTAATTTACATTAAAAGACGATCACTGAAATAACAAACCATTCCATACATTGGACTTAGTTAGCTACTTGATTGTTTGAGTTTCGTCTCTTACTATTTAAAAGAAGAAAAAGCCGTAGGCTTTTTCCTGTTTGTATTTATAGTTAAAAAACGAACTCAAGTCCAAAGAAACTGAACACTGTGGTTCATTCATATTATCTTCATTATTTTAGCTAGATTACATTAAAGGACGATCATTTGAATAACAAACCATTGCAAACATTAGACTTTGTTTACGTTAATTATAATAAAGATCGAACTCTTCCCTATACTAACTTGCATACGCAACTTCACTATAGTTAAGATTACAGTATTTATGTTTTACATTAAAAGACGATCACTGAAATAACAAACCATTCCATACATTGGACTTAGTTAGCTACTTGATTGTTTGAGTTTCGTCTCTTACTATTTAAAAGAAGAAAAAGCCGTAGGCTTTTTCCTGTTTGTATTTATAGTTAAAAAACGAACTCAAGTCCAAAGAAACTGAACACTGTGGATCATTCATATTATTACATTAAAGAACGAACTTTAGTCCATAGTTTATATTAAAGGACGATCATTAGATAAGCACACCATTGCATATATTGGACTGAGTTAGTTTTTCAGTTTAGAATCGCTAAAGTTATTATGTAAACTGCAAAAAATATTTATGATATCTGAGCAATAATTTTAATCTTTTCATTTACATAAAGGATCGATCTGAAAATTGGTAAATAACAAACAACAGCATGTAATTGAATAGCTTAGTTGCCTGATTTTCTGTGGTTTTTTAATTTAAAACACGAGACAGAGTATAGTTGAAAACAAAGGTGGTAAAAAATTCCTTCGACATGGATTTGAACCAGCGACATACGTCCGTTTGTTTACAATAAGGAACGAACTGTAGCCCATAGTAACTGAATTATTAAATCAAACAGTTCGTGGTCATAATAAAGATCCGGGTTACAGTGGTAGTTAGCAACCTATTAAGAGACGATCACGTCCAATGTTAAGAAATACAAAAACCCATAACTCCTAAAAAAAAGTCAGATCAAAACAAAAAGTATACCCTTAGAAATGCCTTGTCCAAAACCCCTATATAGGAAACTTTCTGCCATTTGACTTTAACAGCAAGCGAAATATGTTGCCTTGAAAATCAAAGTGGCAGCTACTACAGCATTCTGCTTAAATCCGGGTTGCAGCGGTAGCTAGCAACCTAGTAAGAGACGATCACCTCCAATGTCAAGAAATATAAAACCCCCCAACTCCTAAAAAAAGAGTCAGATCAAAACAAAAAGTACACCATTAGAACCGCCTTGTCCGAATCCTCTATAAAGGAAACTTACCTCCCTTTGGCTTGAATAACAAAGAAAATATATTGGCTTGAAAATCAAGAAAATTGACTTTTACCACGTTATTCTCCACAAACGGGATATTTTTTTCTTTCCGCTTTTTCTTTCTGCTCAGCTAGCTGGGCACTGGAAAATCATAGAGAGCTGTATAATAGCTCATTTTAAAGGAAATTGCAACATCTAGTCACTTTTGTATTTAAAAATAAAATACTTTTTAAAGTAGAATCAATTTTGTCAAAAAAAATTGCATTTTTGATGTATTTTCATACTGCAGTCTTTTCAAAGATATTTGAATTTTGAAGCAATAAAACAGTCCATGTAATGAACTCTATAGTAATAATAGCTACTTGTCTCAATAGTAACCGAAACTCCTGGAACCAAAATTTTCTTTTTTGGCTTAATCGCTAAAATTATTATGTAAACTGCAAAAATATTTATGATGCCTAATCAGTAATAGTAATTTTTTAATTTAAACAACAAAAATACATGAAAATTCTAAAATTAGTTTTGCTTTTTGTCTCCTGGAAGAAATTTTTTTTCATCTCAGTTCAAATTTATTATTGTATCCTGTAACCCGTAAAGTACATATCTCCATATTATTGTCTCATAATTGCAATTATTTTAGTTTTCAGTCCAGAATCACTAAACTTATTATTTAAACTGCAAAAATATTTATGGTGTCTAACCAATAATACTAATTTTGTAATTCAAACAAGATAAATACCTGAAAATTTTAAAATTAGTTTTTGTTTTATGCTAGGTTTTAGATATTCGACACGGGATTTTGTGTGCTTAATAATTTTAAATCTTGAAAAAATATGGTCTCACGCGAGTGGAAAAAAAGAAAGAATAACCAAAAACAATATCAAAATAGAACAATCCAAATTTCTACTAATAGAAAACTTTACTACACAAAAAATAAAGCTAACATCCTGAAATATAAGAAAAGTTTATTTAAAAGAGATAAAAATGCCACCAAACGCAATAAAGCTCGAGCACGCGTAAGGATTGCTACTAAGATGTCTTGTGATCCAGGATTTAAGAAAATGAAATATGACAGAGCAAAACAGAGGTATCTTACGGATCAGGGGTATCGAGAAGGTCACAATAAGAGACGATCACGTCCAATGCTAACATCCGGGTTGCAGCGGTAGCTAGCAACCTAGTAAGAGACGATCACCTCCAATGTTAAGAAATATAAAAACCCGTAGCTCCTAAAAAAAGAGTCAGATCAAACAACAAAAAGTACACCATTAGAACCGCCTTGTCCAAATCCTCCATAAAGGAAACTTACCGCCCTTTGGCTTGAATAACAAAGAAAATATATTGGCTTGAAAATCAAGAAAATAGACTTTTACCACGTTATTCTCCCCAAACGGGATATTTTTTTCTTTTTTTCTTTGTCTCCAGAGATAGCTTGGCACTGGAACATCGTAGAGGGTTGTTCAATAGCTCATTTTAAAGGAAATTAATTGGGTTAAAAACCTTTTGTAACTAAAATAAATTATTTCTAAAAGAGAATAAATTTTTCCAATAAAAACTGTATTTTTGATGCAGTGACGTCATAATTACTATATAAGAAACGTCAAAACTGTAAATGGTCTCATTCATGAATACATAATGGTTAGATCAAAGCAAGCTACACGCAAGTTAAAAAATCAGTACTAAAATATTATAATAAAGATCGAACTCTTCCCTATACTAACTTGCATACAATAATAATAAAGAACGACCTCTTGCCTATACTAAATTTTATATGCCACCTAATTATAGTATAGGTTATTAATTCAACAGACAGCTTGGCACTAGAAGATCGTAGAGAGTTGTTCAATGGTTATAATAAAGATTATAATAAAGAACGACCTCTTGCCTATACTAAATTATATAGGCCACTTAACTATAGTATAGGTTAGTAAATCACTGAAATAACAAACCATTCCATACATTGGACTTAGTTAGCTACTTGATTGTTTGAGTTTCGTCTCTTACTATTTAAAAGAAGAAAAAGCCGTAGGCTTTTTCCTGTTTGTATTTATAGTTAAAAAACGAACTCAAGTCCAAAAAAACTGAACCCTGTGGTTCATTCATATTATCTTCATTATTTTAGTTACATAAAGGAACGACGTAGTTCATCATATTGGTCATTTCCGGGTTGCAGCGGTAGCTAACAACCTAGTAAGAGACGATCACGTCCAATGTTAAGAATCCGGGTTGCAGCGGTAGCTAGCAACCTAGTAAGAGACGATCACCTCCAATGTCAAGAAATATAAAACCCCCCAACTCCTAAAAAAGAGTCAGATCAAAACAAAAAGTACACCATTAGAACCGCCTTGTCCGAATCCTCTATAAAGGAAACTTACCTCCCTTTGGCTTGAATAACAAAGAAAATATATTGGCTTGAAAATCAAGAAAATTGACTTTTACCACGTTATTCTCCACAAACGGGATATTTTTTTCTTTCCGCTTTTTCTTTCTGCTCAGCTAGCTGGGCACTGGAAAATCATAGAGAGCTGTATAATAGCTCATTTTAAAGGAAATTGCAACATCTAGTCACTTTTGTATTTAAAAATAAAATACTTTTTAAAGTAGAATCAATTTTGTCAAAAAAATTGCATTTTTGATGTATTTTC
Organism: Artemia sinica; assembly: GCA_027921565.1. Taxonomy (NCBI): domain Eukaryota; kingdom Metazoa; phylum Arthropoda; class Branchiopoda; order Anostraca; family Artemiidae; genus Artemia; species Artemia sinica. The sequence goes on along the minus strand of JAPEVW010000216.1, from coordinate 223,887 downwards.
ATACTGCAGTCTTTTCAAAGATATTTGAATTTTGAAGCAATAAAACAGTCCATGTAATGAACTCTATAGTAATAATAGCTACTTGTCTCAATAGTAACCGAAACTCCTGGAACCAAAAATTTTCTTTTTTGGCTTAATCGCTAAAATTATTATGTAAACTGCAAAAATATTTATGATGCCTAATCAGTAATAGTAATTTTTTAATTTAAACAACAAAAATACATGAAAATTCTAAAATTAGTTTTGCTTTTTGTCTCCTGGAAGAAATTTTTTTTTCATCTCAGTTCAAATTTATTATTATAATAAAGAACGACCTCTTGCCTATACTAAATTTTATACGCCACTTAATTATAGTATAGGTTAGTAATTCAACAGATAGCTTGGCACTGGAACATCGTAGAGAGTTGTTCAACGGCTCATTTTAAAGAAACTTAATGGGGTTAAAAACTTCTTGTAATTAAAACAAATTATTTTTATTACATTAAGAATTTTAATTATGCTCCTTAAGATTTACAGTAAAGAACGATCTCTCATCCATAGTAACTGATAAATGGTGGTTCCAGGGGTAGTTACTTGAGGTTCGTCTCTTACTATTTCAAAGAAGAAAAAGCCGTAGGATTTTTCCTGTTTGTAATGATATAGCATAAAAAGAAACCCTGGTTTTAACTGATCCGGGTTGCAGCGGTAGCTAGCAACCTAGTAAGAGACGATCACGTCCAATGTTAAGAAATATAAAAACCCATAGTTCCTAAAAAAGGAGTCAGATCAAAACAAAAAGTACACCATTAGAACCGCCTTGTCCGAAACCCCTGTATAGGAAACTTTCTGTCCCTTGGCTTGAACAGCAAGGGAAATATATTGGCTTGAAAATCAAGAAAATTGACTTTAACCACGTTATTCTCCCCAAACGGGATATTTTTTTCTCTTTTCTTTTTTTTTGTATCCAGAGATAGCTTGGCACTGGAACATCGTAGAGGGTTGTTCAATAGCTCATTTTAAAGGAAATTAATTGGGTTAAAAACCTTTTGTAACTAAAATAAATTATTTCTAAAAGAGAATAAATTTTTCCACCAAAAACTGCATTTTCGATGTCTTTTCACACTGCATCTTTCAAACATAATCGTATACCAGCGGTAAGATTTGAAACCACGCCTCCGAAGAGACTGGTGGCTAACACCAGTGCCTTGGACCACTCGGCCAGGCTGCCTCTCATAAATAAATATATATGTGAATTTGGGTTGCAGCAGTAGCTAGTAACCTAGTAAGAGACGATCAGTCCAATGCTAAGAAATATAACAAAACTCCTAAAAATAGAGTCAGATCAAAACAAAAGTACATCATTAGAATTACCTTGTCTGAAACCCTACTAGATAAATAATGAATGTCATCATAGTTTTATATTAGAGCTATGACGTGAATAGAAAAACACAAAATTATATTGTTGTTTCTGAAGACGTCATGAAATAATATCATTGCGCTATGACGTCAATAAAATCATTACGCCGTGACGTCATAATTACTATATAAGAAGCGTCAGAACTGTAAATGTTCTCATTCATAATTACATAATGGTTTCAATCAAACAAGCTGCACGCAAATTGAAAAAACAGTACTACACAAACAACAGAGATAGTATCTTGAAAAGAAAAAAGCAAAGGTATTCAACCGACCAGGCGTATCGAGAAGTAATAATTGAGAGAGCAAAACAAAGGTATTCAACCGACCAGGCGTATCGAGAAGTAATAATTGAGAGAGCAAAACAAAGGTATTCAACCGACCAGGCGTATCGAGAAGTAATAATTGAGAGAGCAAAACAAAACAGCAAGATGTGTTATCACAATGATGAAGATTATAGACATGCAAAAATTGAGACAGCCAAACAAAAGTTCAAGGAGAGTTATCACAATGATGAAGATTACCACATCAAATATAAGAAAAACCAAAAGCAAAGGTATTCAACCGTCCAGGTGTATCGAGAAGTAAAAATTGAGACAGCCAAACAAAAGATCAAGGAGCGTTACTGGGGTGACAAAATCTATAATGAAAAAATTAAATTCTCTGCGAGGTTGTACCGAAGAACGCATAAGGACAAAGGGAAAAATTACATTCAGAAATACAAGAAGATGGCAAAAATGCAGGCTGATCTTTGTAAATTGAGGAACATTTTACGCATGTTTTATCGGGATCACGAAAAGTATTCAAAATTACAGATTAAAATTCTCTTTGAAAGAGCGGATGCTGTTGAAAAGTCGGCTAGACATTCTTTGGCAAAGCTTCATAGTAATATCCAAAAGAAATGTTGTCAGTTTAACGAAAAGCTTCCAAGGTATGGATTGGCAACTGCGGAACAGTTTATAGATTCAATGGAAAATGTTCGACAACACAGTGAATATACGGAGGCGTACTTCTTAGAAAATTCGCATATTAATTTTGGAAGGAGCAATTGCAGTTTATGTAGCAGCAATAAAAATATATATACAAGCATACCTATCAACAGCGAAGGAAAAGCAATGTTTTTCAATTATGGCGAAAACGAGCCTGTTAGGGTTATTAGTAAATGTGTTTGTAAGACTAATGACTTAGAACAAATTCCTGGAACACCGACTCAAGAAAAAAGCATTTCCAACTGTGTTTTAAACAGTTCGTTTAGTTCTACTGAATATTTGGCAAAAAATTCTCTGTGTAGTAGAACAAATATTAGTCAAGGGGCTACTAACGAAGATCATTACGTTAGTTCCAAGGGACAAAAAACAATGAAAATGTCAATAATTGAGAAACTTTTTCAGAGTATTCGCCCAAGTCTGGAAATTTTTTTGTGCCCTCGCTTCATCCTGGAATTTCTTGGCACATCCAAAGAAACAAGAAAGTTTTTCTTCTTTTTCGGCACTTGAATCAAAACAAGCTTTCATTATGGTAGTTTTCCATTTCTTTGGAATCTGGTTGCTGTTTTCTCTTGGCAACAAGAACATACATTTTTTGTGTGATGTCCTTCATTTTAACCACTTTATCTGATTTACGGGGAGCCAATTAGCTTAAGAATTGTTTTTCCTTATTCTGACCTTTGAGCTCATTTTCCATATTTGCCAGTGTAATACTTCTCAAGTTTCCACCCTTACGTGTTGAGTAGTTAGAACCTATCAAAAAATAAAAGTAATTTTAAAATTCTCAGGTATTTTTCTAGTTTAATTTAAAAATTTGAAATTATTGTCCAGACACCTTGGATATTTCTGCAGTTTAATTTATAATCTTTAGCGATTCTGAACCGAAAACTAAAATGAGATTTATATTGATTTTTTTTTTCTAACGAAATATAGCACAACTTTATAGAGATGCTTTCTTTTGGAGTTGAGGCGAAAAAAGTTTGGTCCATGAACATAGTTATAACTTTGAGCTGAGAGATGAAATGAAATTATTTTATTTAAAATTTTCAGGACTTATTCTAGTTTCGATTAACAAATCAGATTTGTCTTAAAACGCTAAAAAAGCTATTGCATTTTATACAACTATATCTACATGCTTTTTATAATGTTAAAATCTAATTTTGATCTTTGTATGCAAGATGGTGTTAAAAGCAGTTTCTACTACGGTGTTATAGAAAAATACTACCCGGATAACCACCTTTGACGTCATTCATCAATCTTGTATATAAAGAATAAAGTTTTTCACCAAAAATTTATTATATTTTAAAAATCATTTTTTTTAATTACAAAAGGTCTTTAACGACATCAACTTCCTTTAAAATGAGCCATTAAACACATCTCTATGTTGTTCCAGTGCCCTGTTATCTGGATGGAGCAGACAGAAAAATGCCGTTTATGCAGATATTGTGGTTCAAGCAACTTATCTTGTTTTTCAAGCCAACAGATTTCCTCGTCATTCTATCCATGGGACGGTAAGTTTCCTATCTTGGGGTTTCGAACAAGGCGGTTCTAATAGTATACTTCTTGTTTTGATCTGACACTATTTTCAAGAGTTATGGGCTATTGTATTTTTTAGCATTGGACGTGATCGTCTCTTTTTTGAGATCTAATAGTGTACTTCTTGCTTTGATCTGGGTCTATTTTTAGGAGTTATGTGGTATTTTAGTTTTTACTATGAGACGTGATCGTCTCTTACTAGGTTGCTAGCTATCGCTGCAACCCAGATTAAAGAACCACCATTTATAAGGAACTATAGACCGATCCTCTATATAGACCCTGATTACATACAGAAAAAAACCGTACGCTTTTTCTTCTTTGGAATTGTAAGAGACGAACCTCAAAGAATCAGGCAGCTAACGAAGTCCAATATATGCAATGGTTTGTTTTTCCAATGATCATCTTTTAGTATAATATCGTAGTTCAAGCAACATTTCTTGTTTTTCAAGCCAACATATTTCCTTTGTTATTTCAGCCAAGGGACAGTTAATTTACTATATAGGAGTATTGGACAAGGCGGTTCTAATAGTGTTCTTCCTTTTTCCATCTGACTCTAGTTCTAGGAATTAAGGACTATTTTATTTTTTACTACGGGCCGTGATCTTCTCTTACTAGGTTGTTAGCTACCACTAAAACCCGGATAATATTTCTCCTTATGTCAAAATTACAAACAGGAAAAAACCTATGTTTTTTCTTATTTGCAATAGTAAGAGACAGACTTCAGAGAATCAGCCAGCTAACTAAGTCCAATATGTGCCATGGTTCATTCTTTACTAGGTTTCAGCCATCTCTACAGCCATGATACCGATGAAACTTAGATAATCTCTATTTATGAGTAACTAGAATGGTCACTTATATAAGAGTAGTAAGAACCTATCAAAACTAATTTTAAAATTGTAAGGTATTTTTTAGTTTTAATTAAAAAATTTAAATTGTTGCTCAGGCATCATAAATACTTTTGCAATTTAAGCTATAACTTAAGCGATCCATAGAATAAAATTATTTCATTCAAAATTTTCAGGAATTACTCTAGTTTCAATTCACCAATCTGATTTTTTGTTAAAACTCTAAAGGAATTACTACATTTTGTATAACTATATTTAGATGCTTTTGAGTATGCAGCTACTGCTGAAATCATGGTTTGGCTAATATTAGCCGTGTCACCTTTTACTAGGTTGCATCTACCGCTAATTAATTTTACTGTGGTCTAGAGTTCGTTCTTCATATTTGTTTCGGCAATCTTCATCATTATCATACCACTCGTTGAAATTTTGTTTGACTCTCTAAATTATTGCTTCTCTATAATACTCATCATTACCATAAGGTCATAACGCTCCCTGCTCTTTTGTATGGCTCCCTCAATTATTGCTTCTCTATAATCTTCATCATTGTGTTAAAACTCCTTGATCTTTTGTTTGGCTCCCTCAATTATTGCTTCTCTATAATCTTCATCATTGTGATAACGCTCCTTGATATTTTGTTTGCCTCTCTCAATTTGCACTTCTCGATACGCCTGATTTGTTAAATACCATTGCTTTTCTCTTTTCAGGATACTATCTCTATTTTTTGTAGTACTGTTTTTTTAACTTACGTGTAGCTTGCTTGGATGAAACCATATTACAGTTTCAGTTTTGTATTTTTACTGCCCCTTATACTAAAATAATGACATCATAACCATGATCCCATCAGAGGTAACGTCATAACGTGTTTTCTATATACGCCATAGTTATGACGTCATAACCAATATCATCAGAGGTAACGTCATTCGAGGTAACGCCATAATGTAGTGTTTTTCTATTCACGGCATAATTATAATAAAAACTATTGCGAAATTCATTATCTAGTATATGAAAATGCAGTTCTCTGTAAAAACATTGATTTTGTTTTAAAAGTTTTTTTAATTATAAAAGCACATAGAGGTGACAAATTCCTGATGTTATTAATAACAAAAGCTACTACAGTGCTATAGAAAAATGCAGTTTATCGTAAAAAATTGATTATATTTCAAAAATAATTAGTTTTAATTACAAAATGTTTTCAACCCCATCAATTTCCTTTAAAATGAGCTATTAAACAAATCTCTACGATGTTCCAGTGCCGCCCTATCTGAGGAAACGAGAAAAAGAAAACAAAAAAGATGCCCTCGATGCAAAATATCGTGGTTGCAGTCACTTTTCTTGATTTTCAAACTAATGTAATTTTCCTTATTATTTAAGCCAAGGGACTGTTAGTTTCCTACATAGGGGCATTGGACGAGGCGGTTCCAATAGTGCACTTCTTTTTTTTTAATGACTAGTTTTAGGAGTTATGGGCTATTTTGTTTTTTTACTATGGGTTGTGATCGTCTCTTACTAGGTTGCTAGCTATCGCTGCAACCAATGTCATCAGAGGTAACGTCGTCAGATGTAACGTCATAATGTAGTGTTTTTCTACTCACGCCATAGTTCTAATAAAACAATGATGACATTCATTATCTAGTATATGAAAATACAGTTTTCTGTAAAAACATTGATTATGTTTTAAATGTTTTTTTTTTAATTACAAAAGCACATAGAGGTGACATATTCCTGATGTAATGAATAATAAAAACTACTATAGTGCTATACAACAATGCAGTTTTCAGAAAAAATTTATTATATTTTAAAAATAATTTGTTTTAATTACAAAAGGTTTTTAACCCCATTAACTTCCTTTAAAATGAGCTATTAAAGAGCTCTCAACGATGTTCCAGTGCCACGCTATCTGAGGAAATGATAAAAAAAAGCAAAGAAAAAAGATGCCTCGATGCAGAATACCGTGGTTACAGCAACTTTTTCTTGATTTTCAAACTAATATATTTTCCTTGTTATTCACACCCAGGGACTGATAGTTTCCTATATAGGGGTAATCGACAAGGCGGTTCTAATAGTGTACTTCTTTTTTTGACCTGACTCTAGTTTAAGGAATCATTGGCTATTTGTGTTTTACTATGGGACGCAAACGTCTCTTACTAGGTTGTTAGCTACCGCTACAACCCAGATCATTCAAATGATCGTCTTTTAATACAATCCTTTAAGTATAACATAAACTATTTTAATTGTATCCTTGAAAGCATGAGTGGTGCAGTGGATAGCGTGTTGGAATTCTAATCCAAAGATTGCATGTTCAATTCTTGCTGCGGGCAAATTTTACATCCTTAATGTAATTAGTTTGAATAGTAAGAGACGAACCTCAGAGAATCAGTAAGCTAAGTAAGTTAGGTTGCTAGTAATGCATAATATATCACTTAATAGGGGCTATAGTTCATTCTTTAATGCAAATTAGTATAAACTAAAGATTTACCTGATTGCAAACAGGAAAAAGTCTAAGACTTTTTCTTTTTTGGAATTGTAAGAGACGAACCTCATAGAATCAGCCAGCTAACTAAGTCCAATATATGCAATGGTTTGTTTTTCTAATGATTGTATTTTAGTATATAAGAAAATCAGCCTGTTGGTCTAGGGGTATGATCATTAGACCAACATGAAAAAACATTTTTCAAATTTTGGATACTATGGGCTGTGGTTTGCCATTTTCTAGGTTGCAGCTAGTCTGCAACGGTAATTTAGAATTCGTTCTTTACTATGATTATTTAAATATTTCAGTTAGTATAGGATAGAGGTCGTTCTTTACTGTACTTTCAAAAAGAAACTCGTTTTAGTTACATCCTAGCTAAGATAATGAAGATAGTATGGCTGAACCACAGGGTTCAGTTCCTTTGGGCTGGATTTCGCTCTTTACTATAAAACGTTCATATATAATATTTAATTTACTATGTGCTAAAGTTCGGCTTTTATTTTTCTTAATTTTTCTTAACCTTTCATTTGAGTTCTCCAATTGCCTTTAAATGCCTTATTGAAATTCATAGACTATTTGAATTACCCTTATTCCATGACAATTTACCTTGGCCCTGCCCTAGGAAGGGTGGATGATAAATTATCGATCAACAAGTGAAATGGCATCATTTTATACAATCATACAGTTCGTGGTAACGAACTGCATAGTAAGAGCGACCCAGCTCAATAGTAACCAAAAAGAAATTAGAAATTAAAATTAAAAGTTTAGAAATTAAAAGTTCTAGTGCTTTTTTAATTAAAAAAAAACGTTATCGAAACCAAAAGTAAATACTGGAATCGCTTCAGCCAAAAAACCAACAGACGAAACTTATAGTCCCTTGGCTTGTAAAACAATGAAAATCCATTGGCTTGAACAACAAGGAGTCTTTTCTTGCAAAGGAAGTATCTTTGCCCTTGTTTTTTCTTCTGTGCAGCTAGTCACAATAAGAGACGATCACGTCCAATGCTAACATAACAATAAAGAACGAACTCTAATTAATCCGGGTTGCAGCGGTAGCTAGCAACCTAGTAAGAGACGATCACCTCCAATGTCAAAGAAATATAAAACCCCCCAACTCCTAAAAAAAGAGTCAGATCATATTAAACTAGATCGATCCGTTATATAAAACTAACAAAAAATAAAAGTAATTCTAAAACTTTCAGGTGTTTTTCTATTTATATAAGGCTTGCATTAAAGAGTTGTTCAATGGCTCATTTTAAAGGAAATTAATTTGGTTAAAACCTTTTGTAACTTAAACAAATTATTTTTAAAACAGAATAAATTTTTCCAGTAAAAAACTGCATTTTTGATGTCTTTTCATACTGCAGTTTCATACTGCATTTGATTTTCGAAGCAATCAAACAGTTCGTGGTAAAGTTATATTAAAAGACGATCATTAGAAGAACAAACCATTGCATACATTGGACTTAGTTAGTTGCCTGATTCTTTGAAAGTCGTCTCTTACTACTCCAAAGAAGGAAAAGCCGTAGGATTTTTCCTGTTTGTTTACATAAAATATTAAACTATATCGATCCCTTATGTAAAACTAACAAAAAATAAAACTAATTTTAAAACATTCAGGTATTTTTCTATTTATACAAGGATCCGGGTTGCAGCGGTAGCTAGCAACCTAGTAAGAGACGATCACCTCCAATGTCAAGAAATATAAAACCCCCCAACTCCTAAAAAAAGAGTCAGATCAAAACAAAAAGTACACCATTAGAACCGCCTTGTCCGAATCCTCTATAAAGGAAACTTACCTCCCTTTGGCTTGAATAACAAAGAAAATATATTGGCTTGAAAATCAAGAAAATTGACTTTTACCACGTTATTCTCCACAAACGGGATATTTTTTTCTTTCCGCTTTTTCTTTCTGCTCAGCTAGCTGGGCACTGGAAAATCATAGAGAGCTGTATAATAGCTCATTTTAAAGGAAATTGCAACATCTAGTCACTTTTGTATTTAAAAATAAAATACTTTTTAAAGTAGAATCAATTTTGTCAAAAAAATTGCATTTTTGATGTATTTTCATACTGCAGTCTTTTCAAAGATATTTGAATTTTGAAGCAATTTATAATAAAGAACGACCTCTTGCCTATACTAAATTTTATACGCCACTTAATTATAGTATAGGCTAGTAATTCAACAGATAGCTTGGCACTGGAACATAGTAGAGAGTTGTTCAATGGCTCATTTAAAGAAAATTAATGGGGTTAAAAACTTCTTGTAATTAAAATAAATTATTTTTATTATATTAAGAAATTTTAATTATGTTCCTTAAGAAATCATCATAATTTAAAATTTCCCATACAAAATTTGAACTCAAGCCAACTGGGTGAGAGCTATCCCAACCTCTAGACCATAAAGGATTTATTAAAATATCCGATTAATGACGTTTATGTTAAAGAACAAATTATAAACCTAGTTGGCTGTCTGATTGTTTGAGGATCGTCTCTTACTATTTCCAAAGAAGAAAAAGCCGTAGACTTTTTCCTGTTTGTAATTTTTACATTAAGGAACGAACTGAAATAATAAAAGGAATAATTATATAGACGACTAGTTAATTGTTTTTACATTAAAAGACGATCACTGAAATAACAAACCATTCCATACATTGGACTTTGTTAGCTACTTGATTGTTTGAGTTTCGTCTCTTACTATTTAAAAGAAGAAAAAGCCGTAGGCTTTTTCCTGTTTGTATTTATAGTTAAAAACGAACTCAAGTCCAAAGAAACTGAACCCTGTGGTTCATTCATATTATCTTCATTATTTTAGCTAGAATGTAAATAAACAAGTTTCTTTTTTATAATAAAAATCAAACTCTTCCCTATACTAACTTGCATACGCAACTTCATAACATTCAAGGACGTATCCAAAGGGTTTAGTGGGTTTGAACCCCCCTCCCCCAAAATATTTTTCAGATTCATAATAACGAATATAAAATGAATAAAACAAAATTGAATATAAAAAAATATACAAAAATGAATAAAAACAACTTTTTTATGCGTTTTTGAAGTTTTTATTTATAATAAAGAATCTAATAAGAGACGATCACGTCCAATGTTAAGAAATATATAAACATATAACTCCTAGAAATTATAATAATGAACGACCTCTTGCCTATACTAAATTTTATGCGCCACTTAATTATAATATAGGTTAGTAATTCAACAGATAGCTTTGCACTGGAACATCGTAGAGAGTTGTTTAATGGCTCATTTTAAAGGAAATTAATGGGGTTAAAATTACACCAAAGAACAAACTTTAGTCCATAGTAACTGAAATTATAGTAAAAGACGATCATTTGGAAATCATACATAAGGGATACATTTTTACATTATTTTACATAAAGAATCGATTTTAAATGGTGTCGAGAAAGAGGATCTCATGTAGTGGTTCTTATCCGGGTTGCAGCGGTAGCTATCAACCTAGGAAGAGACGATCACACCCCATAGTAAAAACTAAAGTAACTCATAACTCCTGAAAAAAAAATCAGATCAAAACAGGAAGTACTCTATTGAACCGCCTTGTCCAAAACCTCTATATAGCAAAGTTATCGTCGCTTGGCTTGAATAACAAGGAAAATATACTGACTTGAAAATCAAGAAAATTGACTTAACCACTATATTCTTTACATACGGCATCTTTTTATATTTCCGTTTGATTTTCCTCCTCAGCTAGCTGGGCACTGAAAATCAAAGAGAGCTGTATAATGGCTCATTTTAAAGGAAATTGCTACATCTAATCACTTTTGTAATTAAAAATAAAATATTTTTTAAAGTAGAATCAATTTTGTCGGAAAAACTGCATCTTCATGTACAAGCTTGATGAATGACGTTATAATCGTGTATAGGTTGTAACCATATGTGACGTAATAAGTGAATGCAATATTTATACACGTTTATCTCTCGACAAGGTAATTTTATTTTATTTTAGTTCTAAGTTCAGGACCGCTAAAGTTATTATGTAAACTGCAAAAATATTTATGGCGTCTGAGCAATAATTTTAATTTACATCAAGGAACGAACTGTCGCCCATAGTAAATGAAGTAATATTTATAATAAAGATCGAACTCTTCCCTATACTAACTTGCATAGGCAACTTCACCATAGTTAAGATTACAGTATTTATATTATACATCATTATAAATTATAAAAGGTTCAAATTGTTCGAAGATTATAGAGTTAAAAATTTTCCGCACCGGGAATCGAACCCGGGCCTGTTGTGAAAGTTAACTATTCTAGCCACTAGACCATATGGGACCATAAAGAAGTATGATTTAAGAACCATTAGCATATTATTATTTCACCATACCAATTATAATAAGGCCAAAACAAAATCATCGACTTGCAACCTTACTTTTGACACATTAGTTAAACCTTCATCAGACTTAAAAAATGTTTTGCTAGTTATACATGAAAAAACAAACCTTAGCCCATAGTAGCAGAAATAAGAATATCTAGGTTGCAGCGGTAGCTAGCAACTTATTAATTAGATAATCCGGGTTTAAGTGGTAGCTAGCAACCTAGTAAGAAACGCCAAATTAAAAGATGATCATTAGAAGAACAAACAATTGCTTATATTGGACTTAGTTAGCTGCCTGATTCTTTGAGGTTCGTCTCTTACTATTCCAAAGAAGAAAAAGCCGTAGGCTATTTCCTGTTTGTAATCCGGGTTGCAGCGGTAGCTAGCAACCTAGTAAGAGACGATCACGTCCAATGTTAAAAAATGTAAAAACCCATAGTTCCTAAAAAAGGAGTCAGATCAAAACAAAAAGTACACCATTAGATCCGGGTTGCAGCGGTAGCTAGCAACCTAGTAAGAAACGATCACGTCCAATGTTAAGAAATATAAAAACCCATAGTTCCTAACAAAGGAGTCAGATCAAAACAAAAAGTACACCATTAGAACCGTCTTGTCCGAAACCCCTTGAAAGGAAACTTACCGCCCTTTGGCTTGAACAGCAAGGGATATATATTGGCTTGAAAATCAAGAAAAGTGGCAGCTACTACAACATTCTGCCTAAACGGGATATTTTTTTCTTTTTTTCTTTCTTTTCCAGAGATAGCTTTGCACTGGAACATCGTAGATAGTTGTTCAATGGTTATAATAAAGAACGACCTCTTGCCTATACTAAATTTTATAGGCCACTTAACTATACTATAGGTTAGTAAAGAGAACATAAAGTACTAATATACTTCATTATTACATAAAGGACCGATATAGTTCATCATTAATGATATTTGTCAATTAGGTTTTTTATATAATTATCCATTATTATGTAACATGCAGTAATTTTGATTTTAACAAATCTAACAAGGTTTTAACAAATCTGGGTTTCAGCGGTTGCTAGCAACCTAGTAAGAGACGATCAGGTCCAATGTTAAGAAATATAATAACCCATAACTCCTAAAAATAGAGCCCGATCAAAACAAAAAGTTCATCATTTAATAATCTGATTCCTGTTTGTTATCAGGTTATTATCCGGGTTGCAGCGGTAGTATTAGAGAAGATTCGAAAAATTCTCTCCAGATGTGTGTACAGTTTTCCGGGTTGCAGCGGTAGCTAGCAACCTAGTAAGAGACGATCACGTCCAATGTTAAGAAATAAAAAACCCAGAGTTCCTAACAAAGTTACAGTAAAGAACGACATGCCCATGTTAACTGAAATATATGGAGGTTTCATCGGTATCATGGCTGTGGAGATTTTTGAAACCTAGTAAAGAACAAACCATGGCACATATTGGACTTAGTTGGTTGCCTGATTCTCAGAAGTTCATCTCTTACTATTCCAAATAAGAAAAAGCCAGGGGATTTTTCCTGTTTGTGTTACAGTAAAGAATGAAGTCTAGTCCATAGTATGAAACGTAAGGACGACCCAAACACACAAAGTTTCTTTTAATTTCTGAGTTTTTTATATTTTTTATAATAAAGAACGCACATTCTACCGATTGTCTACTAATAACCGTATATGACGTAATAAGTGACATGACGTAATATCTAAAACCTATTGTGTACTAATAACCATAAATGACGTAATTAGCGACGTGACCTAAAAATGAAAAAAAATCAATTTTTATTTTATTTTCGTTTTCAGTTCAGAATCGCTAAAGTTATAAACTGCAAAAATATTTATAGTATCTGAGCAATAGTTTTAATCTTTTAATTTAGACTAGAAAAATACCTGAAATTTTAAAAATTAGTTTAGTTTTTTGTTATTTTCTTGGTACTTGATACGTGACTTAAACATTCAGCTAATGGTTACATAATGGCTTCATCCAAGCTATCCGGGTTGCAGCGGTCGCTAGCAACCTAGTAAGAGACGATCACGCCCAATGTTAAGAAATATAAAAAACCCATAACTCCTAAGAAAAAAGTCAGATCAAAATATTGGAACTCTCACCACCATCAATCATCAATCCTAAGGACCAACATCTCATTGACGACATGGAGATACCATCATTAACACCAACATCACAATTCCAGGATAATCTCCATGTCGAATCAGATGTGTCCCAAGAGTGGACTGAAAAGTTTTTAGATGATTGTTTTGGTGTTGGAAGTAGTAGTATGCTACCCCCAAATATAGTGGATAGTTCCAGTAATAAACCAAGTACATCTACAGGGGTTTATAATTCCAATATATTAATGGATAGTTCTGCAAGGGGTATGGCTCAACCGACTACCCTTGAATCTCAAGGTGTGTTAGAGAACGAATGGACTGATCGTCTCAGTCCTGACACACTCGAGGGTTTGTTGAGTGAGCTGGGGGATTTCATACCATGCAAAATCCCCGCCGTTGAACAGATTAGTGCAGGACATGAAATCCTCGTAACGACCCCTGTCATGCCCAATTTTAATTTAACTGACTCTGCCTTGCACAATGTATATGTTTATAGGGCTGAGTTTGGAGACCCATTTAATTTGCTAACATCGGGTAGAATCATAACGGATCCGGTAGACTTAGTTCACTCTTATGTGATCAAGATTTGAGAACTTCTTGAAAGAGTGATACAGGAGGGAGGGGGGATTGGATTAAGGCTGTCATTGCACAACACATTATTTATTTAAATGAAAAGGCGGATGAGGTATATGAGCGTTATTTACATACTGAAATGCTAGCATTTCATCCGGCCCTGAATAATTTTGAGGGTATTTTTATGGAATGGCTTGACTGTAAAGTAAAAAAAGTAGATAATTATACTGAGGTGGGTAGTGGATCGGTGGTTTTATTTATTGTGAGTTAGAAGTTAATGTGGGTAAATTAAAAAGAATTTTATTTTAAGGGGAGGTGGGAGGGGGTGGTGGGGGCAAAATATAATGAAGATTTAAAGGGGTTTAATGGTGTACAATGCTTCAATTTCGACACAGGGCTTCAATGTTTCAAATATGCTTTTCTTGTGGCAGATCACAAGCCCCTGCAAAAGGAAGCCAGCAAGACACTTTTGCACATTTCCCTAAAGTAGATATTAACTGTTTAAATGATCAATATTCAGTAACACATAATGAGATAACTATTTTTCAGCGGGCTAGTGCACATTAAAGATTGGTGTTACTGTTTTACAACATGAAACATAATTTGAGGAGGGTGAGCATAAAATGGGGATAATATTTCCAGTGAAGGTTCTGTCCGTTCAATTAGTGGAACATTGGGTTTGGCTTCTTTACAAGCCAGCCAGTAAACCCAATTCAATTGGACATTTTTTTCTAATGCAAAAATTAGTCTGGTTTTAAGTGAGGGTAAAACGGGGCGTAATGGGACATGTTACTACTGTCCAAAATGCCTTTCTAGATTCCGGTCAGAATTTAAGTTAAATGAAGCATTGCAAACGTTACGGATGTCAATCTGTGCAAACGGTTAGCAGTGACAGGGCCATCTTGCGATTAAGAACTTTCAAAATTCACTCCAACAGAGTGAAAAGGTGGTCTTAGACTGCGATGTTGCCCTCATAGATATGTATGATCCATTGATTTCAAATCTCGTTAAAAACATGAGGCCGTTGCAGTCTCTTATGCTCACGCACAAAGAGACTCGCGTAATTCCATGCAATTGGTAGATGCAGTTGAGAGATTGGGCGGCGAGGATTGTATACTCTCAGCCATGAAAGGACTCATAAAAACAGCAAATAAATCAATATCAGGGCTGTCAAACACATCCTATCCAATGACTCTATCACCAGTGGACGAGTTGGCCATTAAAACTGAAAAAATGTGTTGGGTTTGTAAGGGGGAATTTGTTGAAGGTTATGGGAAAGAAGGAAAGGGGGTAAGGGGAAAAGGGGTAAAGGGATGGTTCGTGACCACGATCATTTGGGCAACCCGATTGTATCGGGATTGAGTAATTTTCGTGAGGTGGCCCATCAATCATGTAATTTAAACGTTAGCCAATAATATTTTCTACATTTTTATATGCTCAATTCCAGCTATGATTTGATATTTGTTTTACAGGCGTTGGCACAATTACAACGAGGTGAAGTTTTAAACTTCACCAACGAGGTGCATTGGTAGATGATTCTATTTCATATAATATCATACCCCAATCATCTGAAAAGCTGCTGTTCTTAGAATTCAAATGGTAAACAATAGATAATGATAAAATGCGCCTGAATAAGATCCGTTTCTTAGACTCCTTTAGCTTCTTCCCCAAATGCCTAAGACAACTCATTCAAGTATAGAAAAGTGACAATTAAAATATTTTCCCCCTCCTGAAACAAAGCCTCCTTAAAGAGCACTTTCTAGACGGTGAAATGTATGATTTATTAACGTTTAAGGGCATATGCCCGTATGAGTTCTACAACTCCAGCGTGAGGCTTTCTGAGGAACAATTGCCGTCCATCGCTTCGCTCTACGATTCACTTTACGATCGTCTATGCACCACTGTCGATTATAAATTTGTTATAATAAGGAACGAACTCTAGCCTATAGTAACTAAAAAATAAAAATAATTACATTACAGTTCGATCTAGTTTATTAAAATTATATTAAAGAACTGTTAAGATTACTATAAATATAGATTATGTAAGTTTCATCTGTATCATGGTCGTAGGGATAGCTGAAGCTCTCATACATTTACATAAAAGCTCGATTTAGTTCATTAAAACTGGGGATTATATAAGTTTCATCGGTATCCGGGTTGCAGCGGTAGCTAGCAACCTAGTAAGAGACGATCACGTCCAATGTTAAGAAATATAAAAACCCATAGTTCCTAACAAAGGAGTCAGATCAAAACAAAAAGTAGACCATTAGAACCGCCTTGTCCGAAACCCCTGTATAGGAAACTTTCTGTCCCTTGGCTTGAACAGCAAGGGAAATATATTGGCTTGAAAATCAAGAAAATTGACTTTAACCACGTTATTCTCCCCAAACGGGATATTTTTTTTCTTTTTTCTTTTTTCTTTTTTTTTTCTTTTTCACAGATAGCTTGGCACTGGAACATCGTAGAGGGTTGTTCAATAGCTCATTTTAAAGGAAATTAATTGGGTTAAAAATCTATAGTAACTAAAATAAATTATTTCTAAAAGAGAATAAATTTTTCCACCAAAAACTGCATTTTTGATGTCTTTTCACACTGCAGTCTTTCAAACATAATCGTATACCAGCGGTAAGATTTGAACCCACGCCTCCGAAGAGACTGGTGGCTAACACCAGTGTCTTGGACCACTCGGCCAGGCTGCCTCTCATAAATAAATATATATGTGAATTTGGGTTGCAGCAGTAGCTAGAACCTAGTAAGAGACAATCAGTCCCATGCTAAGAAATATAACAAAACTCCTAAAAATAGAGTAAGATCAAAACGAAAGTACATCATTGAAACTACGTTGTCTGAAACCCTACTAGATAAATAATGAATGTCGTCATAGCTTTATATTAGATTAGAGCTATGACGTGAATAGAAAAATCATTACGCCGTGACGTCATAATTACTACTTAATCCGGGTTGCAGCGGTAGCTAGCAACCTAGTAAGAGACGATCACCTCCAATGTTAAGAAATATAAAAACCCGTAGCTCCTAAAAAAAGAGTCAGATCAAAACAAAAAGTACACCATTAGAACCGCCTTGTCCAAATCCTCCATAAAGGAAACTTACCGCCCTTTGGCTTGAATAACAAAGAAAATATATTGGCTTGAAAATCAAGAAAATAGACTTTTACCACGTTATTCTCCCCAAACGGGATATTTTTTTCTTTTTTCTTTGTCTCCAGAGATAGCTTGGCACTGGAACATCGTAGAGGGTTGTTCAATAGCTCATTTTAAAGGAAATTAATTGGGTTAAAAACCTTTTGTAACTAAAATAAATTATTTCTAAAAGAGAATAAATTTTTCCAATAAAAACTGTATTTTTGATGCAGTGACGTCATAATTACTATATAAGAAACGTCAAAACTGTAAATGGTCTCATTCATGAATACATAATGGTTAGATCAAAGCAAGCTACACGCAAGTTAAAAAATCAGTACTAAAATATTATAATAAAGATCGAACTCTTCCCTATACTAACTTGCATACGCAACTTCACTATAGTTAAGATTACAGTATTTATATTATACATCATTATAGATTATAAAAGGTTCAAATGTTATAATGATAAAATAACTCTTGGCTATACTAACTGGCATAGTCAAGTTAGTATAGCCGTTAGAATACGTTTATCAAAATCTATTTATCCGTATATACACAGATTTGTGGAAAAATCAAATCAATGAATACCTTACTACAGCACAATGGATGAAAGTGTGCCTCATGATTCGAGGTTTGCGGGTTCAAATCCACCTGTAGTAAGGGATCAATATTAAACGATTGGCTTTTCCTTCTTTAAAAGAAGATCCGGGTTGCAGCGGTAGCTAGCAACCTAGTAAGAGACGTTACATTAAGAGACGATCATTGGAATAACAAACTATTGCATAATTTGGACTTAGTTAGCTACTTGATTGTTTGAGGTGCGTCTCTTACTATTTCAAAGAAGAAAAAGCCGTAGGCTTTTTCCTGTTTGTATTATAATAAAGATCGAACTTTTCACTATAGTTAAGATAGAAATACGGGTTGCAGCGGGTTGCAGCGGTAGTTATAATAAAACGACCTCTTTCCTATACTAAATTTTATACGCCACTTAATTATAGTTTACAGTAAAGAACGAACCTTAGCCCATAGTAGCAGAAATAAGAATATCTAGGTTGCAGCGGTAGCTAGCAACCTATTAATTACATAGTCCGGGTTGCAGTGGTAGCTAGCAATTATAATAAAGAACGACCTCTTTCCTATACTAAATTTTATATGCCACTTAATTATAGTATAGGTTAGTAATTCCAAAGATAGATTGGCACTGGAACATCGTAGAGAGTTGTTCAATGGTTATATTCAAAGACGATCATTAGAAGACAAACCATTGCATATACCGGACTTAGTTAGCTGTCTGATTCTTTGAGGTTTGTCTCTTACTATTCCAAAGAAGAATTATTACCTTAAAAGACAATCATTGGAATATCCGGCTTAGTAAGAGACGATCACGTCCAATGTTAAGAAATATAAAATACCTTAGCTCCTTAATTACAGTAAAGAACGAATTTCAGCCCATAGTAAATAAAATAAGATAATAACTTATGACTCAAACAAGGTATTCAACCGACCAGGCGTAACGAGAAGTAATAATTGATAGTGACAAACAGGGTTATTATAATCCGGGTTGCAGCGGTAGCTAGCAACCTAGTAAGAGACGATCACGTCCAATGTTAAGAAATATAAAAACCCATAGTTCCTAAAAAAGGAGTCAGATCAAAACAAAAAGTACACCATTAGAACTGCCTTGTCCGAAACCCCTGTATAGGAAGCTTTCTGTCCCTTGGCTTGAACAGCAAGGGAAATATATTGGCTTAAAAATCAAGATTATAATAAAGAACGACCTCTTGCCTATATTATAATAAAGAACGACCTCTTGCCTATACTAAATTATATAGGCCACTTAACTATAGTATAGGTTAGTAAATCACTGAAATAACAAACCATTACATACATTGGACTTAGTTAGCTACTTGATTGTTTGAGTTTCGTCTCTTACTATTTAAAAGAAGAAAAAGCCGTAGGCTTTTTCCTGTTTGTATTTATAGTTAAAAAACGAACTCAAATTAAAAGAAACTGAACCCTGTGGTTCATTCATATTATCTTCATTATTTTAGCTAGAATGTAAATAAACGAGTTTCTTTTTTAAATTTTAAATTGTCACAATAAGAGACGATCACGTCCAATGCTAACATCCGGGTTGCAGCGGTAGCTAGCAACCTAGTAAGAGACGATCACGTCCAATGTTAAGAAATATAAAAACCCATAGTTCCTAACAAAGGAGTCAGATCAAAACAAAAAGTACACCATTAGAACCGCCTTGGCCGAAACCCCTGTATAGGAAACTTTCTGTCCCTTGGCTTGAACAGCAAGGGAAATATATTGGCTTGAAAATCAAGAAAATTGACTTTTACCACGTTATTCTCCACAAACGGGATATTTTTTTCTTTCCGCTTTTTTCTTTCTCCTCAGCTTGCTGGGCACTGGAAAATCATAGGGAGCTGTATAATAGCTCATTTTAAAGGAAATTGCTACATCTAGTGCCTTTTGTATTTAAAAATAAAATACTTTTTAAAGTAGAATCAATTTTTTCAAAAAAATTGCATTTTTGATGTATTTCATACTGCAGTATTTCAAAGATATTTGAATTTTGAAGTATAATTAAGAACGAACGCTAGCTCACAATAATTGGAATCTTAGTTGATAGTACATAGCAAAGAACAAACTCTAAAATAATTGTAGAAAAAATGTATAATAAAGAACGACCTCTTACCTATATTAATTTATATTCTTTATAAATTATATAAATGAATATTCTTATTAGCTTGTGTAAACTGCAAAAATATCCATGGTATCCGAGCAATAGTTTGAATATTTCAATACAAGCTAGAAAAATACCTTTAAAATGTTAAAATTAGTTTTATTTTTGGTTAGGTTCTAACTACCCGATGTGAGATTGACTATGTAGTTTAAGACCAAAAAATTCCATTTTTTAATATATCTTATTTTTCAGTTTATAATCGCTAAAGTTATTATGTAAACTGCAAAAATATTTATGATATCTGATTTAATTAAAAAGGAACTGGTTTTAAATAATAAAAAAACAGAATAGTTGGATAATAAGATGGAAGAAGAAGAAAGACTAAATTTTACTATGAAGGTGAAAGTTTAAAAGAAAGTGAAAAGTTTAAATATTTAAGAGCAAAGTTGTCAGTAAAAGTTGGTTGGTACAAATAAGTAAAAGAGATGACAAATAGAAGTTGAGTACTGTACAATGACTCGAAGATTACAATGTTGAAGATTACTGTACAATGACTCGAACTTCGATCTTCCTTGTCAGGAGGAGAGCTCACTAGCCACTGCGCTATAGCAACTGGTAATACTTAAGTAATTATAGGTTTGATGATGCATCTGGACAGTCCTCACGCAGTCACATGGGCAGCTTTTCTAAATCTAGTACAAAAAATCATTTTTTCATTTTGATTGACGTCATAAATAATTGGATTAGTATCGGTAAAAAATAAATTTTAGTAAAGATGAGTGTCTTCAAAAAGCCCAGTTTTATATAGCATATTACAATTGAATTTAATTACCGATAATACAGAATTATTATTTTTCGGCATAAATATCCCAATAGATTTGCCGAATAAAGTGAAATTTATTTCATTTTATTCCATTATTTTATTTTATTTTAATCGGTCCACTACTACTTAATTATAAACAGAAAGTATTATAGAATGTAATAACATAGCCATATCGTTTGGACTAATTATCGTGGTTAAGGGGATTCCTGTTTGTTTTGAGTTCGGACATAGCTCTTTGCGAACTATTCCTTTTTAATTTCCTCAGAAAACTGTAGAGATCACCAAAGAACAATGCAGTCTTCGCAGAGGCGAGATCTGAAATAATTTAGATGTAGTAAATAATGGAAACCAATAGTAATAAATAACAAATACAATAAATAACAAATACAATAATAAATAACAGCAATAAATAAGAATAAAATAGCAATAATAAATAACAAATACATTAATAAATAATTGTAGAGGGATTATTTTACATGTAGTTAAAACTGAAAAAACACAAAACAAAAACAACCCAGAATTAGAAACGCTTTTGTATTCACAATGTTCGTAACGAATGCAATTGATGGAACAAAGACAAAATAAAGAAAAGCTAAGATTAGCGAGGCTCTCCAGGAGGTGGGAGGTGACTAAGATTATCCAGGAGGTGGCGTGGGTACCGGGTTTGAACACCCCCTCTCTCCATGAAATTACGTTTCTGAAGTTTATGCGAGTATCCGTTTCATAACAACCAAATGTGCCCCAGGGCATAACTTTTAACGCTTGGCCCTGGGGGGTCGTGTCGACACCTGAGTTTTTGTTATCTGACTTTTGAACAATTTTTAACTTAATGGCTATCTCAAAATTTTTATCGGATGCACTCGGGAAAAAAGAGGCGTGGGGGGGGGGGGCTAGTTGCCCTCCAATCTCTTTTGACTCTCAAAAACTGAACTAGAACTTTCCAATCAAATGAGACCTCTCTGAAGTTTTTGCGAGCATACCTTCCATAAGAGCAATATATATGCTCTTTTTAGTGCCCTTTTGAGGCTAGTGCCCTTTTTAATAGTCGAAAGTAATTAGAGGGCAACTAGCCCCCCTCTGACGCCCCTTTCCCCCAAAAATATATCTAATCAAAAAATTGAGATAGCCATTTTGTTCAACTTCGTTAAAAGTTCTGGAAATTAGGTGTTTGAGGATGACAACCACCCCCCCCTCTCACAGCCATCAGGGCAAGGATTGTAAGTTATGCCCTGGGGGCATATAAGATTTTCATAGAAAGGGTTGTCGTAAAAACTTCAAAAAGGGCTCATTCGATTGGAAATTGAAATCGCAAGTGCCCTTTTTAATAGTCGAAAGTGATTAGAGGGCAACTAACCCCCCTCTCACACCCACCATTTATCCAAACACATCCAATCAAAATTTTGAGATAGCCATTTTGTTGAACGTAGTTGAAAGTTCTTGAAGTTAGGTCTTTGAGGATGATAGCCTCCTCAGATTCCTCAGGACAAGGGTTATAAACTATGCCCTGGGTGCATATAAGATTTTTATTATATAGGTTTGTCGTAGAAACTTGAAAAAGGGCTTATTCGATTGGAAATACAAAGGGCTAGTGCCGTTTTTGATAGTTGAAAGTGATTGGAGGGCAACTAACCCCCCTCTCACTTCCACCTTTTCCCCAAACACATCCAATCAAAAATTTTTAGATAGCCATTTTGTTCAACGTTGTTGAAAGTTTTGGAAATTAGGTCTTTAAGGATGACAACCCCTCCCCCCCCCCCAAAGACCTCCGGGCAAAGGTTGTAAGTTATGCCATAGGGAAAAACAAGGTTTTCATAGAAAGCGCTGTCGTAGAAACTTCAAAAAGGGCTCATTCGATTGGAAATTAAAATGGCTAGTGCCCTTTTTAATAGGCCAAAGTAATTGAATGGCAACCAACGCCCACCATTTCCCCAAACATAAACAATCAAAATTTTGAGATAGCTATTTTTTTCAACGTAGTTGAAAGTTCTGGAAATTGGGTCTTTGAGGATTCACCCCTCCCCCTCCCCGACAACCCTCAGGGCAAGGTTGTAAGTTCTGCCCTGGGGGAATATAAGGTTTTTATAGAAAGTTTTGTCGTAGAAACTTCAAAAAGGGCTCATTTGATTGGAAATTGAAAGGGCTAGTGCCCTTTTTAATAGTCGAAAGTGAATGGAGAGCAACTAAACCCCCAGAAGACATGGTAAATAATTAATAAGTGCTTAGGAAAGCATAAGACCCATGATCTTCCTGATGAGTTAATAGCTGAAGATGGAACTTTACTTGCTGAAAGTAGAAGTTGTCAATGCATTAAATATACACTTTGAAAAAATTTGGCGAGGGAACCGCGTCAACTGCTGGAGACAACCTGGCCCGTCATCTGGATAATGAAACTGGAGAGGACTTTCAATCATATCTACCCCCGTCTCACAATTGCTCCATTTTTCTTACTACTGTAACCCCAGATGAACTTTTACTTACAACAAACCTTTTAAAGAATGGATCTTCGGAAGGGATTGATGGGTCATCTACTAATCTGATTAAGTGCATAGCACCAAATATTGTAATCCCGCTTTCCCATGTGTTCAACCTCTGTTTTAAAACCGGAAGATTTCCTTCTTGTTTCAAGTCTGCAAGAATTATTTCTTTGTATAAAGGAGGAGACTCGAAGAATCTAACAAACTATTGGCCGATTTCAATCCTGTCTTCACTTGGGAAGCTGCTCAAAAAGGGCTTATATAACCGTATAGTCAGCTTTTTAATGAAATCTAAATTTTGTAGTCCGATGCAATTTGGGTTCCGAAAGTCTCACTCTACTGAGCATGCTATTATGGTAATGACTCAGTTTGCTCATGACGCCCTTGACAAAGGGTATATTCCTGCTACAATTTTTATTGAAATTAAAAAGGCATTTGATACGATTTCCCATAAAATATTGCATACTAAATTTGATAACTGCGGCATAAGAGCCCCAGTTAGTGACTTAGTAATGTCGTACCTAAAAAAACTGAAATCAGTATTTAGACGGAAGTGATACTTCTTCCTCATCAGTATGTCAATCTCAGTCAGTTGGAGTCCCACAAGGCTCTTTTTTGGGTCCACTCCTATTTCTTATCTATGTTAATGATATCAGTAATAGCATCAAAGATATTGGCCTTAACACATTATTCGCTGATGACACGGCATGCAATGTCAGCAGCCCCGACTCTAGATCTTTGAATCTTAGGTTGGAATCAGCATTGAAGAGGGTTATCTTATGGTTTTAGAGAAATAAATTGAATATTAATTGTACTAAGACAAAATTCATCATCTTTTCTCGTACTGGGAAAACAGCACCGGAAATTATGATGATTAATATTCAAGGCCTACCTATTGATATTGAAAGAGTTTATGATATTAAATATCTCGGGATAATACTGGATTCAAGTTTATCATTTAAAAGCCATGCAATTTATCTTCGAATGAAACTAGCAAGAAATATTGGAATGATGAATCATCTGAAACTTGTTCTGGCGTTTTTTTGCCCTGAAATCTCTTTATCATTCTCTAGTGCATTCATATATAAATTACTGTCCCATTATTTTGTTTGAATACTTTTAAAAATCATATTCTTCCTCTTCAGAGGCAACAAAATAAAGCTCTGCGTCTACTGAAAAATTGCCCGCCTAGCTCGATTTCTTACCCTGGTAAATCGTCAACAAAAAGTATGTATCAAATTTTAAATATCCTTCCACTGGATCTTTTGCCTTCTTTCCATTCTGTTTTTTATATGATTAAACACGTTCAAGGTCTTTTGCCTGACTATTTTTATTTGCATAATAATTATTTTCAGGATGATAATCAGGTTTTGCATGAACATTGGACCCGTGGCAGTTCTGTAGTCCGTCAGGCTTCAATAAAATCTGAAAGGTCCCGTTTTTCACTAAGGCATAGTATTATATATAATTGGAATAAATTTCATAGTTTTGTAGATTTGAATAAATCGTTGGTTAATAATAAAATTAGATTAATAAATCACTTAATCAGTAATTATTAATTTGATTTATTTTAAGGGGTAGATGCTCCTCATTTCACTTTATTTATTTGGTTATTTTGATTTTATTCGGATTTTGTTTGTCGTTACCATACGGAGAGTTGAAGAGCAATATTTTTATTCCAGTATCTGGAAATAGTATTATTTATTTATTGTTGAGTGTATATAAACCCACACACGGGTTATTCTAATTGTGGGTCATTAATTTGATAGTTTTGTCAAAACATTTTTTATTGATTATTAAAGAACTTGAACTTGAACTTGATGATAGTGGGGGAAGGGACGAGGATTAAGACGAAAATAATGATGATTAGGATGAAGACGAAAATATGATGACGAGGATGACGGTGAAAATCATAGCGATGAGGCCAATGATCATGATGAAGATGACAGCGACTAAATAAACTGCTCAATTATAAAAAATGTTTGTCCTACTTTTCAAAAAGTCAAGTCACAAATCTCATCACAAAGCAACTTTGTTAGTTTTTTTCTGTTATTAAAATGTTTACAGCTGTAATAGCAATAAAGCTTACGTCTAATGGTGTAATTTGCACTTCCAATACCATGGGCTTATAGTTCGATCTCTAAGTTAAATAAATTTTTTTTTTTTTAATCACAAAATATTTTTAACCCCAGCAATTTTCTTTAAAATGAGCCATTGATCAACTCTCTACGATATTCCAGTGCCAAGCTATCTGTGGAAAAGAAAAAAAAAAGAAAAAAGATGCCGCTTTGGCAGAATGCTGTATTAGCTGCATCTTGTCGAGATTTTCAAGCCGATGCAGTGCACTTACTTTTCAAGTCATGGGACAGAAAGTTTCCTATGTAAGGGTTGTGAACAAGACAGTTCTGATGGTCTAATTTTTTTTGATCTGACTTGATTTGTAGAAGTTAAGGATTATTGTGTTTCTTAAGAATGGACGTGATTGTCTCCTACTAGGTTGTTAGCTACTCCTGCAACCCGGATTACGATTAACTATACTGATACTTTATATAATCACTTACACCTTCTATAAAAACCTTATATGCTCCCAGGGCATAACTTAAAACCCTTGCCCTATGGGTTGTGGGGAATGTCCTCCTCAAAAACATATTTTCTATCTGGAAATCAACTTTGCTGAACAAAATGGCTATCTCAAAATTTTGATTGGATGTGTTAGGGGGAATGATTGGAGTGGGAGGGGAGGCTAGAAGCCCTCCAATCACTTTTGACTATTAAAAAGGACACTAGCCACTCCAATTTCCAATCGAATGAGCCCTTTTCGTAGTTTCAACGACAACTTATTCGATAGGAAGTGCCCAGGTATGGAAAAAAAAAAAACAAAACGAAAAAAAAAGAAGCAAATTGTGGCCAGATTCTTCTTTACTGGAGGGCTAGTTGCCCTCCAATCACGTTTGACTAATAAAAAGGGCACTAGCCACTCCAAGTTCCAATCGAATGAGCACTTTTCGAAGTTTCTATTATAATAAAGAACGACCTCTTGCCAATACTAAATTTTATACGCCACTTAATTATAGTATAGGTTAGTAATTCAACAAATAGCTTGGCACTGGAACAACGTAGAGAGTTGTTCAATGGCTCATTTTAAAGGAAATTAATTGGATTAAAAATCTTTTGTAACTAAAATAAATTATTTCTAAAAGAGAATAAATTTTTTCACTAAAAGCTGCATTTTTGATGTTTATAATAAAGAACGAACTCTTCCCCTTAGTTACCTATGTCTTGTCAAATTAGCTAATTAATTTCACCATATTTTGTTTTAAAAATAATTCCCACACCGGGATTCGAACCCAAGCTAATTGGTTGAAAGCCAACTATCCTAAGCCACTAGACCATATGAGATACGTGTAGAAAGCTAATTAATTGTTTTATGATATCTTATAGCATAAATTTCATCGGATATAGCTGAAACCTAGTAAAGAACAAACCAAGGCACATAGTAACTAAAACTTTTAGAATAAATCCGGGTTGCAGCGGTAGCTAGCAACCTAGTAAGAGACGATCACGTCCAATGTTAAGAAATATAAAAACCCGTAGTTCCTAACAGAGGAGTCAGATCAAAACAAAATTATAATAAAGATCGACCTCTTGCCTATACTATCCGGGTTGCAGCGGTAGCTAGCAACCTAGTAAGAGACTTATAATAAAGATCGACCTCTTGCCTATACTAAATTTTATACGCCACTTAATTATAGTATAGGTTAGTAATGGCACTGGAACATCGTAGAGAGTTGTTCAATGGCTCATTTTAAAGGAAATTAATGGGATTAAAAACCTTTTGTAATTAAAAAAAATTATTTTTATTACATTAAGAAATTTTAATTAAGTTCCTTAAGAAATCATCATAAGTAAAAATTTCCCATGCGGAATTTGAAATCAAGCCAACTGGGTGAGAGCTATCCCAACCTCTAGACCATATAGGATATATTAAAATATACCATTAATGAAGTTTATGTTAAAGAACAATTATAAACCTAGTTAGCTGCCTGATTATTTTAGGATCGTCTCTTACTATTCCAAAGAAGAAAAAGCCGTAGGCTTTTCCTGTTTGTAATTCATAATCCGAGTTCAAGCAGTAGTTATAGTAAAGAACGGACTCATCCGGGTTGCAGCGGTAGCTAGCAACCTAGTAATTATATTAAAAGACGATCACTGAAATAACAAACCATTCCATACATTGGACTTAGTTAGCTTCTTGATTGTTTGAGTTTCGTCTCTTACTATTTAAAAGAAGAAAAAGCCGTAGGCTTTTTCCTGTTTGTATTTATAGTTAAAAAACGAACTCAAGTCCAAAGAATCTGAACACTGTGGTTCATTCATATTATCTTCATTATTTTAGCTAGAATGTAAATAAACAAGTTTCTTTTTTAAATTTTAAATTGAAAATATAGTAAAGAACGAACTTCAGTACATAGTAACTAAAACAAGATTATAATTAGCTTTGGTATAAAATACTGTCAGCGGTGGGATTCAATCCCATGCCTCCAAATTGAAGAGTGGCTAACACCAGCACCTTAAACCGCTCGACCATGCTGCCTCACATAACTATGCCGTTATAATGTCATTATAAACGCCATAATACTCTAAATTAAAACTCTAAACTAAAACTTAAACTCTTCGATGTGTTTTGCTATCAGGCCACCTTTCTATGAAGCTGTTATCCGGGTTGCAGCGGTAGCTAGCAACCTAGTAAGAGACGATCACATCCAATGTTAAGAAATATAAAACCCCGTAACTCCTAAAAAATGAGTCAAATCAAAACAAAAAGTACACCATTAGAACCGCCTTGTCCTAAACCCTTATAAAGGAAACTTACCGCTCTTTGGCTTGAATAACAAAGAAAATATATTGGCTTGAAAATCAAGAAAATTGACTTTAACCACGTTATTCTACACAAACGGGATATTTTTTTCTTTCCGCTTTTTCTTTCTCCTCAGCTAGCTGGGCACTGGAAAATCATAGAGAGCTGTATAATAGCTCATTTTAAAGAAAATTGCTACATCTAGTGCCTTTTGTAATTAAAAATAACATATTTTTTAAAGTAGAATCAATTTTGTCAAAAAAATTGCATTTTTGATGTATTTCATACTGCAGTCTTTTCAAAGATATTTGAATTTTGAAGCAATCAAACAGTTCATGGTAATGAACTCTATAGTAATAATATCTACTTGTCTCAATAGCAACCGAAACTCCTGGAACCAAAATTTTCTTTTTTTTTTTGGCATAATGGCTAAAGTTATTATGTAAACTGTAAAAATATTCATGATGCCTAATCAGTAATAGTTTATATTAAAAGACGATCATTAGAAGATCAAATCATCGCATGTATTTGACTTGTTTGCTAGTAGATATAGTTATAATAAATTATAATAAAGAACGAACTCTTTACTTTAGTTACCTATGTCTTGTCAAATTAGCTAATTAATTTCACCATATTTTGTTTTAAAAAATAATTCCCACACCGGGATTCGAACCCAAGCTAATTGGTTGAAAGCCAACTATCCTAAGCCACTAGACCATATGAGATACGTGTAGAAAGCTAATTAATTGTTTTATGATATCTTATAGCATAAATTTCATCGGATATAGCTGAAACCTAGTAAAGAACAAACCAAGGCACATAGTAACTAAAACTTTTAGAATAAAGAATGAACTCTTGCCTATACAAGATTCGATACTCAACTTAATTATAGTTAATGATTATAACTATGTCTTGTCAAATTAGCTAATTAATTTCACCTGATTTTGTTTTAAAAATAATTCCCACACCGGGATTCGAACCCAAGCTAAATGGTTGAAAGCCAACTATCCTAAGCCATATCCGGGTTGCAGCGGTAGCTAGCAACCTAGTAAGAGACGATCACGTCCAATGTTAAGAAATATAAAAACCCATAGCTCCTAAATAAGGAGTCAGATCAAAACAAAAAGTACACCATTAGAACCGACTTATCCGAAAACCCTGTATAGTAAACTTTCTGTCCCTTGGCTTGAACAGCAAGGGAAATATATTGGCTTGAAAATCAATTACAGTAAAGAACGATCTCTTTCTCATAGTAACTGATATACGGTGGTTCCAGGGGTCACTACAAGCTATCCAAATTGTAGCGGTTTCCGGGTTGCAGCGGCAGCTGTAACCCGGTGTCTCTTTGCTTAACAACAAAGAAAATATGTCGGCTTGTTATTAAACAAAAACCTAACAAAAATAAAACTAATTTTAAAAATTTCCGATATTTTTCTAGTTTTTACATAAGGGATAGATTAAGTTATCATAAATGTTACATAAAGGATCGATCTGAAAATTAGTAAATAACACACAACAGCATGTAATTGAATAGCTTAGTTGCCTTATTTTCTGTGGTTTTTTAATTTAAAACACGAGACAGAGTATAGTTGAAAACAAAGGTGGTAAAAAATTCCTTCGACCTGGATTTGAACCAGCGAGATACGTGTTTGCCGTCCGACGACTCTACCAACTGAGCTACCGAAGGCTTACACTATTATTTGACTAAACATTATATCATGTATATCCGGGTTGCAGCGGTAGCTAGCAACCTAGTAAGAGACGATCACGTCCAATGTTAAGATATATAAAAACCCATAACTCCTAAGAAAAAGATCAGATCAAAACAAAAAGTACACCATTAGAACCGCCATGTCTTAACTCGCTGTATAGGAAACTTTCTGTCACTTGGCTTGAACAGCAAGGGAAATATATCCAGGTTGAAGCGGTAGCTAGCAACCTAGTAAGAGACGATCACGTCCAATGTTAAGAAATATAAAAACCCGTATTTCCTAACAAAGGAGTCAGATCAAAACAAAAAGTACACCATTAGAACCGCCTTGTCCGAAAACCCTGTATAGGAAACTTTCTGTCCATTGGCTTGAACAGCAAGGGAAATATATTGGCTTGAAAATCAAGAAAATTGACTTTAACCACGTTATTCTCCACAAACGGGATATTTTTTCCTTTTTTTCTTTTTTTTGTAACCAGAGATAGCTTGGCACTGGAACATCGTAGAGGGTTTATAATAAAGAACGACCTCTTGCCTATACTAAATTATATAGGCCACTTAACTATAGTATAGGTTAGTAAATCACTGAAATAACAAACCATTCCATACATTGGACTTAGTTAGCTACTTGATTGTTTGAGTTTCGTCTCTTACTATTACAGTAAGGACCAATGTCTATCTCATAGTACCTGATGCATCGGGGAAAAGAAAAAGAGGTCTTTGGAATATATGACGTCATACATGGTTACATTTGATTATAAAAATTTTTGCATGTCTATAATCTTCATCATTGTGATAACGTTCCCTGCTCTTTTGTCTAGCCTGCTCAATTGTTGCTTCTCTATAAAGTTTATCATTGTGATAACGCTCCTTGATCTTTTTTGTTTAGCCTGCTCAATTCTTGCTTCTCTGTAATGTTCATCATTACCATACCGTTCCTTGATCTTTTGTTTGGCTGTCTCAATTTTGGCATGTCTATAATCTTCATCATTGTGATAACACATCTTGCTGTTTTCTTTTGCTCTCTCAATTATTACTTCTCGATACGCCTGGTCGGTTGAATACCTTTGTTTTGCTCTCTCAATTTTTACTTCTCGATACGGCTGGTCGGTTGAATACCTTTGCTTTTCTCTTTTCAAGATACTAGTTCTGTTGTTTGTGTAGTACTCTTTCTTCAAATTACGTATAGCTTGCTTCGATCTAACCATTATTCTAATCAAGAATGAGAGAATTTTCAGTTTTGACTTTCCTTATATACTAATTATGACGTCACTCTATTCACGTCATAGCTCTAATATAAAACTATGATGACGTTCATTATTTATCTAGTAGGGTTTCAGACAAGGTATTTCTAATGATGTACTTTTGTTTTGATCTGACTCTATTTTTAGGAGTTTTGGGTTTTTATATTTCTTAGCATTGGACTGATCGTCTATTACTAGGTTGCTAGCTACTGCTGCAACCCAAATTCACATATATATATTTATTTATGAGAGGCAGCCCGGCCGAGTGGTCCAAGGCACTGGTGTTAGCCACCAGTCTCTTCAGAGGCGTGGGTTCAATTCTTACCGCTGGTATACGATTATGTTTGAAAGACTGCAGTGTGAAAAGACATCAAAAATGCAGTTTTTGGTGGAAAAATTTATTCTCTTTTATAAATAATTTATTTTAGTTACTATAGATTTTTAACCCAATATTTTTCCTTTAAAATGCGCTATTGAACAACCCTTTACGATGTTCGAGTGCCAAGCTATCTGTGGAAAAGAAAAAAGAAAAAAAAAAAGAAAAAAAAAAGAAAAAAATATCCCGTTTAGGCAGAATGTTGTAGTAGCTGCCACTTTTCTTGATTTTCAAGCCAATATATTTCCCTTGCTGTTCAAGCCAAGGGACAGAAATTTTACTATGCAGGGGTTTCGGACAAGGCGGTTCTAATGGTGTACTTTTTGTTTTTGATCTGACTCTTTTTTTAAGAACTATGGGTTTTTATATTTCTTAACATTGGACGTGATCGTCTCTTACTAGGTTGCTAGCTACCGCTGCAACCCGGAAAGAAAAGAAAAAAATATCCCGTTTAGGCAGACTGTTGTAGTAGCTGCCACTTTTCTTAATTTTCAAGCCAATATATTTCCCTTGCTGTTCAAGCCAAGGGACAGAAAGTTTACTATACAGGGATTTCGGACAAGACGGTTCTAATGGTGTACTTTCTGTTTTGATTTGACTCCTTTGTTAGGAACTATGGATTTTTATATTTCTTAACATTGGACGTGATCGTCTCTTACTAGGTTGCTAGCTACCGCTGCAAATTTCTTAACATTGGACGTGATCGTCTCTTACTAGATTGCTAGCTACCGCTGCAACCCGGATAAACTAGGAAAGAGACTCCGGGTTACAGCTGCGGCTGCAACCCGGTTACCACTGCAATCTGGATAGCTTGCAGCTACCCCGGAACCACCATATATCAGTTACTATGGGCGAGAGATCGTTCTTTACTGTAATAATTTCCTTTAAAATGAGCCATTGAACAACTCTCTACGATGTTCCAGTGCCAAGCTATCTCTGGAAACAAAGAAAAAAGGAAAAAAAAATATCCCGTTTAGGCAGAATGTTGTAGTAGCTGCCACTTTTCTTGATTTTTAAGCCAATATATTTCCCTTGCTGTTCAAGCCAAGGGACAGAAATTTTACTATACAGGGGTTTCGAACAAGGCGGTTCTAGTGGTGTGCTTTTTGTTTTGATCTGACTCTTTTTTTAGGAGCTATGGGTTTTTATATTTCTTTATATTGCTAGCTACCACTGCAACCCGGATCTATGCTATATGATTACAAACAGGAAAAAGCCTACGGCTTTTTCTTCTTTGAAATAGTAAGAGACGAACCTCAAACAATCAAGTAGCTAACTAAGTCCAAAGTCTGCAATGGTTTGTTATTGCAATGATCGTCCCTTAATGTAATGTTCTTTAACATAAACTTCATTAATCGAATATTTTAATATATCTTATAAGGTCTAGAGGTTGGGATAGCTCTCACCCAGTAGGCTTGAGTTCAATTTCAATTCTATCTGTTGAATTACTAACCTATACTATAATTAAGTGGCGTATAAAATGTAGTATAGGCAAGAGGTCGTTCTTTATTATAACTATAAATAAGTGACCTATAAAACTTAGCATAGGCAAGAGGTCGTTCTTTATTATATTAAAATGAGCCATTGAACAACTCTCTACGATGTTCCAGTGCCATGCTATCTGTTGATTACTAACCTATACTATAATTTAGTGGCGTATAAAATTTAGCATAGGCAAGAGGTCGTTCTTTATTATAATTATAAATAGGTTGCTAGCTACCGCTGCAACCCGGATATTACAAACAGGAAAAAGCCTACGGCTTTTTCTTCTTTGAAATAGTAAGAGAGGAACCTCAAACGATCAAGTAGCTAACTAAGTCCAATGTATGCAATAATTTCTTATTCCAATGATCGTCTTTTAATGTATAAAATTGCTCTAAAGTTCGTTAAAACGATCTGATAGACAATACTGATGGTTAGAGTTTGGTCTTTAAGTTATCATATACTGTTAAAATTTTTTCTTATATGAACATTTCTTGGTGTAGTGGTTAGCACTTAAGACTTTGAATCCTGTGATCCGGGTTCAAATCCTGGTGGACGGTCGTTATTAAATGTAGCTTACTTATACTACCATTTAGGTTTCTGCTGTAATTCTTTCTTTTCAAAATTAAATTAGTTGCTATCGCCTAGAGTTAGTTCTTTACCACATCGTAATAATTTGTTTTATAATAATAATTAATTTTTTTAATTACAAAAGGTTTCTATATACAGCAGTTTCCTTTAAAATGAGCCATTACACAGCTCTTTACTATGACAACGAACCGTTTGATTTAATACTTAAGTTACAATGGGTTAAAGTTCGTTCCTTATTGTAATTTCTAGCTACCGCTGCAACCCGGATAATAAACTGATTACAAACAGGAAAAAGCCTAAGGCTTTTTCTTCTTTGAAATAGTAAGAGACGAACCTCAAACAATCAAGTAGCTAACTAATTCCAATGTATGCAATTGTTTGTTATTCCAATGATCGTCTTTTAATGTAAATTTGTTATTTCAGTGATCGTCTTTTAATGTAAAAAAAAATATATATACTGTAATCTTAACTATAGTAAAGTTGCGTATGCAAGTTAGTATAGGGAAGAGTTTGATCTTTATTATACTGGAAACAAAGAAAAGAGAAAAAAATATCCCGTTAAGGCAGAATGTTGTAGTAGCTGCCACTTTTCTTGATTTTTTAGTACTGATTTTTTAACTTGCGTGTAGCTTGCTTTGATCTAACCATTATGTATTCATGAATGAGACCATTTACAGTTTTGACGTTTCTTATATAGTAATTATGACGTCACTGCATCAAAAATACAGTTTTTATTGGAAAAATTTATTCTCTTTTAGAAATAATTTATTTTAGTTACAAAAGGTTTTTAACCCAATTAATTTCCTTTAAAATGAGCTATTGAACAACCCTCTACGATGTTCCAGTGCCAAGCTATCTGTGGAAAAGAAAAAGAAAAAAAAAAAGAAAAAAATATCCCGTTTGGGGAGAATAACGTGGTAAAAGTCTATTTTCTTGATTTTCAAGCCAATATATTTTCTTTGTTATTCAAGCCAAAGGGCGGTAAGTTTCCTTTATGGAGGATTTGGACAAGGCGGTTCTAATTGTGTACTTTTTGTTTTGATCTGACTCTTTTTTTAGGAGCTACGGGTTTTTATATTTCTTAACATTGGAGGTGATCGTCTCTTACTAGGTTGCTAGCTACCGCTGCAACCCGGATATACAATTATAACGTCATTCATCAAGCTTGTACACGAAAATGCAGTTTTTTTTTTGTAAAAATCTATATGATCCGAGTTGCATTGGTAGCTAGCAACCTAGTAAGAAATCCGTGTTGCAGCGGTAGCTAGCAACCTAGTAAGACACGATCACGCCCCATAGTAAAAACTAAAGTAACCCACAACTCCTGAAAATAGATTCAGATCAAAACAAGAAGTACACTATTAAAACCACCTTGTCCAAAACCTCTATATAGCAAACTTACCTTCCCTTGGCTTGAATTAAAAAAAACTTGGCTTGAAATAAGAAATATATAAAAACCCATAACTCCTAAAATAATGTAAATAAACAACTTTCTTTTTTAAATTTTAAATTGAAAAGATAGTGCTTTTAATTCAACATATTACAAGTTCTCCGCGAGGGGGAATCGAACCCCCTTCTCCCAGGTAATAAGTGGGCATACTTACCATTAGACTATCGAAGACTTATAAAATAAAAGTTACATATAAGATATGATAATAATAGTTTAATCCGGGTTACATAAAGGCTCGATCATCGAATTTTTACATTAAAGAACGAACTTTAGTCCATAGTGGATAGTAAAAAAAAAGTAAACTATAAAAATAAAAAAAATTCTGAATATTTTGGCTTCACGTCCAGAACTCTTTATCGACGGTTTATGATGAAGTCCCTATCTAATGATAATGAAAATCTAATGATAATAATGATAATGAGATTTCATCATCAAACCCAACACCATCTATATCATTGCTATTTCTTTATTGCGTTGTGTATGCCACAGGGACAACCTAATCTGCCATACTTTTTACAGTAAGGACCGAAGTCTATCTCATATTAACTGATACAACAGGGAAAAAGAAGAAGAGGTATGCGGTATATATGACTTCATTCGAGCTTACAATTGATTTTAAATAAAAGCGTACAGCTAAAGTAAAAAGCCAGAAAAATGTCTCAAGCAATTTTTTCAAACAGTTCGTGGTAACGAACTGTATCAAACAGTTCGTCGTAACTAACTGTATAGTAAGAGCGACTCGTCTCAATAGTAACCAAAACGCCAAATAAGAAAAAGCTATAGGATTTTTTTTACATAAAGGATCGATACTGTAAATGGGAATTTTGTAAGTAACATTACAGTAAAGAACGATCTCTCGTCCATATTATAAAGACGGTCATTGGAATAAAAACCCAATACATACATTTGATTTAGTTAGCTACTTGATTGTTTGAGGCTAGTCTCTTACTATTTCAAAGAAGAAAAAGCCGTAGGCTTTTTCCTGTTTGTAATCAATTAGAAAGAGTTCTACCTTTAATCCGGGTTGCAGCGGTAGCTAGCAACCTAGTAAGAGACGATCACGTCCAATGTTAAGAAATATAAAAACCCATAGTTCCTAAAAAAAAGGAGTCAAATCAAATTCAAAAGTACACCATTAGAACCGCCTTGTCCAACCCCTGTATTGTATAATAAAGAACGACTTCTTGCCTATACTAAATTTTATACGCCACTTAATTATAGTATAAGTTCAACAGATAGCTTTGCACTGGAACATCGTAGAGAGTTGTTCAATGGCTCATTTTAAAGGAAATGATGGGGTTAAAAAACTTTTGTAATTAAAACAAATTATTTTTATTACATGAAGAAATTCTAATTATATTCCTTAAGAAATCATCATAAGTAAAAATTTCCCATACGGAAATTATAGTAAAGATCGAACTCTTCCCTATACTAACTTGCATACGCAACTTCACTATAGTTAAGATTACAGTATTTATATTATGCATCATTATAAATTATAAAAGGTTCAAATGTTTGAAGATTATAGAGTTAAAAATTTTCCCACCCCGGGAATCGAACCCGAGCCTGTTAAGTGAAAGTTAACTATCCTAGCCACTAGACCATATTGAACTATAAAGAAGTATAATTTAAGAGCCATATGCGTATTATTATTTCACCATACCAATTATAATAAGGCCAAAACAAAATCGTCGACTTGCAACCTTACTTTTGACACATTAGTTAAATCTTCATCAGGCTTAAAAAATGTTTTGCTAGTTTTACATGAAATTATAATAAAGAACGACCTCTTGCCTATACTAAATTTTATACGCCACTTAATTATAGTATAGGTTAGTAATTCCACATACACTAAAGAACAAACATAGGACCATAGTAACTGATACATGGTGGTTGAAGGGGTAGCTGCAAGCTGTCCGGATTGCAGCGATATCTGGGTTGCAGCGGTAGCTGCAACAAAATTCTCTTGGCGTGAACGACAAAGAAAATATATCGGCTTCTTATTAAGTAAAAATCATTCCTGGTAATTATCAAACCTGGAACTGTCCAGGACTTGAAGCCCGGACCTCCTGCACCCGAAGTTTACATTAAAGTCATAGGTCATAGGTATCTTTCTTCTTCTCCATACCCGGGCACTTCGTATCAAAGGAGTTGTCAAAGAAACTTCCAAAAGGGCTCATTCGA
This sequence comes from Artemia sinica, assembly GCA_027921565.1. Lineage (NCBI taxonomy): Eukaryota > Metazoa > Arthropoda > Branchiopoda > Anostraca > Artemiidae > Artemia > Artemia sinica. The sequence continues at coordinate 186,610 of JAPEVW010000216.1, read as the reverse complement.
TTGGAAATTGGAGTGGCTAGTGCCGTTCTTAATAGTCAAAAGTGATTGGAGGGCAACTAGCCCCCCCCCCCCCCCCTTCACGCCTATCATTCCCCCCAAACACATCCAATCACACATGTATCATTTAATATTTCTTTCCTTTAGAGCAGGGCACTTCTTATCGAAGAAGTTGTCACAGAAACTTTGAAAAGGGCTCATTCAATTGGAAATTAGAGTGGCTTGTGCCCTTTTTGATAGTCGAAAGTGATTGGAAGGCAAATAACACCCCTTCCGCGCACACTATTTCCATTAACACATCCAATCACAATTTTGAGATAGTCATTTTGTTCAGCGTAGTTGATTTCCAGATAGAAATTATGTTTTTTTGTTCAGCGAACCACATAGGAAATTACATTCATTTTAATTAGTTTCCTTAAAAAGTAATCATAGTTATATTAAAGAACGATTATCCGGGTTGCAGCGGTAGCTAGCAACCTAGTAAGAGACTCACGTCCAATGTTAAGAAATATAAAAACCCATAGCTCCTAAAGCAGGAGTCAGATCAAAACAAAAAGTACACCATTAGAATCGCCTTGTCCGAAACCCCTGTATAGGAAACTTTCTGTCCCTTGGCTTGAACAGCAAGGGAAATATATTGGCTTGAAAATCAAGCAAATTGACTTTTACCACGTTATTCTCCCCAAACGAGATATTTTTTTTTTCTTTTTTTCTTTTCCACAGATAGCTTGGCACTGGAACATCGTAGAGGGTTGTTCAATGGCTCATTTTAAAGGAAATTAATTGGGTTAAAAACCTTTTGTAACTAAAATAAATTATTTCTAAAAGAGAATAAATTTTTCCAATAAAAACTGTATTTTTGATGCAGTGGACGTCATAATTTTATAATAAAGAACGACCTCTTACCTATACTAAATTTTATATGCAATTTAATTATAGTATATCACAATAAGAGACGATCACGTCCAATGCTAACATAACAATAAAGAACGAACTCTAATTAAATTTTGTTATTATTATAATAAAGATCGAACTCTTCCCTATACTAACTTGCATACGCAACTTCACTATAGTTAAGATTACAGTATTTATATTATACATCATTATAGATTATAAAAGGTTCAAATGTTCGAAGATTATAGAGTTAAAAATTTTCCCACACCGGGAATCGAACCCGAGCCTGTTAAGTGAAAGTTAACTATCCTAGCCACTAGACCATATGGAACCATAAAGAATTACAAAAAGACGATCATTAGGATATCATACATAAGGCATTATAGTATGGTAAAGATCGACCTCTAGCCTATTTAAATTTTTACTATAGAGTTCATTACCATGAACTGTTTGATTGGTTCAAAATTCAAATATCTTTGAAAAGACTGCAGCATGAAAATACATCAAAAATGCAGTTTTTTGACAAAATTGATTCTACTTTAAAAACTATTTTATTTTTAAATATAAAAGACACTAGATGTAGCAATTTCCTTTAAAATGAGCTATTATACAACTCTCTATGATTTTCCAGTGCCCAGCTAGCTGAGGAGAAAAAAAAGCGGAAAAAAAGATGCCGTTTGTGGAGAATATCGTGGTTAAAATCAATTTTTCTTGATTTTCAAGCCAATATATTTTCTTTGTTATTCATTATAATAAATTATAATAAAGAACGACCTCTTGCCTATACTAAATTTTATACGCCACTTAACTATAGTTTAGGTTAGTAATTCAACAGATAGCATGGCATTGGAACATCGTAGAGAGTTGTTCAATGGCTCATTTTAAAGGAAATTAATGGGGTTTATAATAAAGATCGAACTCTTCCCTATACTAACTTGCATAGGCAACTTTACTATAGTGAAGATTACAGTATTTATATTATACATCATTATAAATTATTAAAATGTTATAATAAGGAACGACCTCTTGCCTGTACTAAATTTTATTATACTGAAGAACTAACTCTTGCATATACTAACTTGCATAGGCAACTTAACTATAGTTAACATTAAAGTATTTATATTATGATAAGGCAACAGGTATGGAAAAAAAAAACAAAAATATTAGGATATCTTAGTAACAATTTCATTATAATAAAGAACGAACTCTTTCCTATACTAAATAAGCCTATACTAGTTAATGATACAGCAATGATCCGGGTTGCACCGGTAGCTAGCAACCTAGTAAGAGACGATCACGTCCAATGTTAAGATATATAAAAACCCATAACTCCTAAGAAAAAGGTCAGATCAAAAACAAAAAGTTCACCATTAGAACCGCCATATATGAAACCCCTGTATAGGAAACTTTCTGTGACTTGGCTTGAACAGAAAGGGAAATATATTGGCTTGAAAATCAAGAAAATTGACTTTAACCACGTTATTCTCCACAAACGGCATATTTTTTCTTTCTCTTTTTTTCTTTTTTCTTTTCCACAGATAGCTTGGCGCTGGAACATCGCAGAGAGTTGTTCAATGGCTCATTTTAAAGGAAATTAATTGGGTTACAAATCTTTAGTAACTAATATAAACTATTTCTAAGAGAGAATAATTTTTTTCATTATCCGGGTTGCAGCGGTAGCTAGTTATAATAAAGAACGAACTCTTGCCTATGCTAAATTTTATACGCCACTTAATTATGGTATAGGTTTTATAATAAGTTATAATAAAGAACGACCTCTTGCCTATACTAAATTATATAGGCCACTTAATTATAATAAAGAACGAACGCTTGCTCATAGTAACTGAAATATTAATTAAAAGTAGTATATACCTAAAGGATCGATCTGAAAATTAGTAAATAACAAACAACAGCATGTAATTGAATAGCTTAGTTGCCTGATTTTCTGTGGTTTTTTAATTATAATAAAGATCAAACTCTCCCTATACTAAATTGCATGCGCAACTTCTTCACTATAGTTAAGATTACAGTATTTATATTTTTACATTAAAAGACGATCACTGAAATGACAAACCATTCAATACATTGGACTTAGTTAGCTACTTGATTGTTTGAGTTTCGTCTCTTACTATTTAAAAGAAGAAAAAGCCGTAGGCTTTTTCCTGTTTGTATTTATTATATTTAAGAAACGAACTCAAGTCCAAAGAAACTGAACACTGGGGTTCATTCATATTATCTTCATTATTTTAGCTAGAATGTAAATAAACAAGTTTCTTTTTTAAATTTTAAATTGAAAAGATAGTGCTTTTAATTCAACATATTAAAAGTTCTAACCCCACGGGGGATAAAACCCCCTTTCTCCCAGGTAACAAGTGGGCATACTTACCATTAGACTATCGAAGACTTATAACATAAAAGTTACATATAAGATATGATAATAATTTTTTAATCCGGGTTACATAAAGGCTCGATCATCGAATTTTTAAATTAAAGAACGAACTTTAGTCCATAGTTTATATTAAAGGACGATCATTAGAAAAGCACACCATTGCATATATTGGACTTATCTCTCCCATAGTAACTGATGTGTTACATTAAAAGACGATCGTTGGAATTAAAAGTTATTGCATGCATTGGACTTAGTTAGCTACTTGATCGTTTGAGGTTCGTCTCTTACTATTTCAAAGAAGAAAAAGCCGTAGGCTTTTTCCTGTTTGTAATATTTTCCTGTTTGTTATCAGGGTACAGCGGTATCTGGTATAATAAATCCGGGTTGCAGCGGTAGCTAGCAACCTAGTAAGAGACGATCACGTCCAATGTTAAGGAATATAAAAACCCATAGTTCCTAACAAAGGAGTCAGATCAAATTCAAAAGTACACCATTAGAACCGCCTTGCCCGAAAAACCCTGTATAGGATATAATAAAGATCAAACTCTTCCCTATACTAACTTGCATACGCAACTTCACTATAGTTAAGATTACAGTATTTATATTTTTACATTAAAAGAAGATCACTGAAATAACAAACCATTCCATACATTGGACTTAGTTAGCTACTTGATTGTTTGAGTTTCGTCTCTTACTATTTAAAAGAAGAAAAAGCCGTTGGCTTTTTCCTGTTTGTATTTATAGTTAAAAAACGAACTCAAGTCCAAAGAAACTGAACACTGTGGTTCATTCATATTACATAAAGGATCGATATAGTTTTTATAATAAAGAACGACCTCTTGCCTATACTAAATTTTATACGCCACTTAATTATAGTATAGGTTAGTAATTTTTAATAAAGATCGAACTCTTCCCTTTACTAACTTGCATAGGCAACTTCACTATAGTTAAGATTACAGTATTTATATTATACATCATTATAAATTATAAAAGGTTCAAATGTTCGAAGATTATAGAGTTAAAATTTTCCCACACCGGGAATCGAACCAGGGCCTGTTAAGTGAAAGTTAACTATCCTAGCCACTAGACCATATGGGACCATAAAGAAGTATGATTTAAGAGCCATATGCATATTATTATTTCACCATACCAATCCGGGTTGCAGCGGTAGCTAGCAACCTAGTAAGAGACGATCACGTCCAATGTTAAGAAATATAAAAAACCCATAGTTCCTAACAAAGGAGTCAGATCAAAACAAAAAGTACACCATTAGAATCGCCTTGTCCGAAACCCCTGTATAGGAAACTTTCTGTCCCTTGGCTTGAACAGCAAGGGAAATATATTGGCTTGAAAATCAAGCAAATTGACTTTTACCACGTTATTCTCCCCAAACGGGATATTTTTTTTCTTTTCTTTGTTTCCAGAGATAGCTTGGCACTGGAACATCGTAGAGGGTTGTTCAATAGCTCATTTTAAAGGAAATTAATTGGGGTTAAAAACCTTTTGTAACTAAAATAAATTATTTCTAAAAGAGAATAAATTTTTCCAATAAAAAACTGTATTTTTGATGCAGTGACGTCATAATTACTATATAAGAAACGTCAATATAAGAAACGTTTGTAACTAAAATAAATTATTTCTAAAAGAGAATAAATTTTCTAAACTGCAAAAATATTTATGGTGTCTAACCAATAATACTAATTTTTTAATTCAAACAAGATAAATACCTCAAAATTTTAAAATTAGTTTTGTTTTATGCTAGGTTTTAGCTACTCGACACGGGGTATTGTGTACTTAATAATTTTAAACCTTGAAAAAATATGGTCTACTAATTTCTACTAATAGAAAATTTTACTACACAAAAAATAAAGCTAACATCCTGAAATATAAGAAAAGTTTATTTAAAAGAGATAAAAATGCCACCGAACGCAATAAAGCTCGAGCACGCGTAAGGATTGCTACTAAGATGTCTTTTGATCCAGGATTTAACAAAATGAAATATGACAGAGCAAAACAGAGGTAATCTTATGGATCAGGGGTATCGAGAAGGGAAAATTGAGACAGCCAAACAAAAGAGCAAGGAACGGTATGATAATAATAATAAAGATTATCGAAACGAACATAAGAAAAAAATTGCTACTAGAATAATGGGTAGATACTGGGGTGACAAAAGCTATAATGAAAAAATTAAATTATCTGCGAGGTTGTACCAAAGAACGCATAAGGACAAAGGGAAAAATTACATTCAGAAATACAAGAAGATGGCAAAAAAATGCAGGCTGATCTTCGTAAATTGAGACCTCTTGCCTATACTAAATTATATAGGCCACTTAACTATAGTATAGGTTAGTAAATCACTGAAATAACAAACCATTCCATACATTGGACTTAGTTAGCTACTTGATTGTTTGAGTTTTATAGTAAAGAACGATAATAACCTATGGTTATATAAAGGAATATAAATGGGGACATCAGTGCATGGATGAAGAGATATCTTGAAACCTAGTAAAGACCAAACCGTGACATATAGTAATTGAAGGAAATATAAAACAAGTACCTTTTTAAAATCTAGCCTGCAGTGGTAACTAGTAACCTAGTAAGAAACGATCACGTCCAGTACTAAGTTCAATAAAGGATCGATATAGTTATAATAAAGAACGACCTTTTGCCTATACTAAAATTTATAGGCCACTTAACTATAGTATAGGTAATAAGAAGAAATTTTGTTTTGACTTTAAAAAGACAAATGTATAAAAATTGCCTTCGGCAGGAATTGAACCTGTGACCTTGAGAGCAAAATTCCAACACATTATCCACTGCCCCACGTAGGCTGTCAAGGACATAATTTTAAAATAGTTTATTTTTTATATTAAAAGTCAAGTACAGAAATGATGAGGATTACCGTTTGATTGCCTTAGGTTCGTCTCTTACTATTTAAAAGAAGAAAAAGCCGTTTGCTTTTTCCTGTTTGTTATAAAAGACGATCAATAGTTACATGAAGGACCGATATAGTTCATCATTATAGTTTACATTAAAATTACACTAAAAGACGATCATTGGAATAACAAACCATTGCGTACATTGGACTTAGTTAGCTACTTGATTGTTTGAGATTCTTCTCTTACTCTTTCAAAGAAGAAAAAGCCGTAGACGTTTTCCTGTTTGTAATCACATAGCATGTTATGAAGCTGCATGTTAAGGGCTGCAGGTTATGAACTTTGCCCATTGTTTACATATAGTATTTGTTATAATAATAATAATAATTTATTTATTACCCACTATTAAAAAGAAGCGGATTACATCAAGAAAAAAAACAACAACAACAAAAAAAGCAGTCCTCACCTGTCCTTAAATATAATATGTTCAGATTTGTCAGACGACTTTCCTATTTACTTCTCACTACCTTCGCAACCACTAACTCTACGCTCTAGAATTAATATCCCAACACCTACTCGAAGTTTTACATTAAAGAACGATCTTCAGTCCATAGAGTATAGTACAATAGAGTAAAGTAAAGTAAATAATGCCATTGCACCATGACGTCATGAAATAAAATCATAACGCCATGACGTCATAATTACTATATAAGAAGCGTCAAAATTGTAAATGTTCTCATTCATAATTAGATAATGGTTAGATCAAAGCAAGCTATACGCAAGTTAAAAAAACAGTACTACACAAACAACAGAGATAGTATATTCGAAAAGAAAAAAGCAAAGGTATTCAACCGACCAGGCGTATCGAGAAGTAATAATAATTGAGAGAGCAAAACAAAACAGCAAGATGTTTTATCACAATGATGAAGATTATAGACATGCAAAAATGGAGTCAGCCAAACAAAAGATCAAGGAACGGTATGGTAATGATGAAGATTACAGAGAAGCAACAATTGAGCAGGCTAGACAAAAGAGCAAGGAGCGTTATCACAATGATGAAGATTACAGAGAAGCAAGAATTGAGCAGGCTAGACAAAAGATCAAGGAGCGTTATCACAATGATAAACTTTATAGAGAAGCAACAATTGAGCAAGCTAGACAAAAGAGCAAGGAACGGTATGATAATGATAAATAATAGTCAAGACTTTATCTACGGTGATAGTAATTTTAGAGTTTTATAATAAAGAACGACCGCTTGCCTATACTAAATTATATAGGCCACTTAACTATAGTATAGGTTAGTAAATCACTGAAATAACGAACCATTCCATACATTGGACTTAGTTAGCTACTTGATTGTTTGAGTTTCGGCTCTTACTATTTAAAAGAAGAAAAAGCCGTAGGCTTTTTCCTGTTTGTATTTATAGTTAATAAACGAACTCAAGTCCAAAGAAACTGAACCCTGTGGTTCATTCATATTATCTTCATTATTTTAGCTAGAATGTAAACAAACAAGTTTCTTTTTTAAATTTTAAATTGAAAAGATAGTGCTTTTAATTCAACATATTAAAAGTTCTCCCCTACGGGGAATCGAACCCCCTTTCTCCCAGGTAACAAGTGGGCATGCTTACCATTAGACTATCGAAGACTTATATAATAAAAGTTACATATAAGATATGATAATAATTTTTTAATCCAGGTTTAATATTATCCGGGTTGCAGCGGTAGCTAGCAACCTAGTAAGAGACGATCACGTCCAATGTTAAGAAATACTATACAACAGTACTACAGGTTTAAAACAGTACTATACAAAAACAGAGACAACATCTTGGAAAGAAAAAAGCAAAGGTATTCAACTGACAAGGCGTATCGAAAAGTAATAATTGAGTAAAGAACGGTCTCTTGCCCAGAGTAACTGATATTTGGTGGTTCCAGGGGTAGCTGCAAGTTACATTAAAGAACGAACTGTAGTCAACTGAAAATAATAATCAACTAAACCATAATAAAACTGTTAATTACAATTTACAGTAAAGAACAAACTTCAGCTCATAGTAAATAAAATTATTACAATAAGGAACGAACTCTTGCCTATACTATCTTGCATAGACAGCTTAACTACAGCATAGGCTTGTACATTTATATTTAAAGTCAAGTTTACATAAAGGATCGAAACAGTTCACCATAAAATGTGTCAGTCAAGAGGATCTCATGTAGTAGATATTAATAGAAGTTTTGTTTAGACTTTAAAAAGACAAATGTATAAAAACTGTCTTCTGCAGGATTTGAACTTGTACGTATAAGGAACGAACTTTGAACTTGTATGTATAAGGAACGAACTTTAACCCATAGTAACTTAAGTATTAAATCAAACAGTTCGCTGTCATAGTAAAGAGCTGTGTAATGGCTCATTTTAAAGGAAATTGCTGTATATAGAAACCTTTTGTAATTAACAAAATTTATTATTATTATAAAACAAATTATTACGATGTGGCAAAGAACTAACTCTAGGCGATAGTAACTAATTTAATTTTGAAAAGAAAGAATTACAGCAGAAACCTAAATGGTAGTATAAGTAAGCTACATATAATAACAACCGTCCACCAGGATTTGAACTCGGATCGCAGGATTATTTATTTATTTATTTTTTTTAGACCAGGGCACTTCGTATCGAAGGAGTTGTCGTGGGAACTTCGAAAATGGCTCATTCGATTGAAAATAGAAAGGGCTGATGCCCTTTTTAATAGCCAAAAGTGATTGGAGGGCAACTAATCCCCCTCCCATGCCCACCCTCCCATTTGCCCATTATGTATAAAAACTAAAGGTTGCTTTAACATTAAATCAAAATGCACTGTGTTAATGCTAATTCCCAATAAGGCATCTCAGCAGTATCCCAAGAACGACTGAGGGTATTATGTTCAAACTTTCGGGGCTACTTCTGCTCTTAAAATTTAACCAAATCAAAATAGCGTAATTGTATCCAAGCTATCAAAGAAAGTAAACAGATTTTTTTGCGAATAGTATCAAGTTTTCCGTTTCAGGTCAACTAGAGGAGGTATAAAACTAAATTAAACACTACTATTTGTGTCCAGATTTTTAAAAGGGTGTATGTTGTTAACAATTGCTGTAAATTTTTCTCCAGCATACAAATAGCAGGCAAACTATAAAATCTTAAAAAAAACGAAAAGATTTGAAGTATAATTTTCTTTTTCCCTGAAAAGACTATGTCAATATAAAACGAACAGAAATTAATTAAAAAAAACTTTTTCCAGAAAATAAGTTTTTCAAAAGAAAAGTAAAGAACTCCATTAAAAAATGAGCAAAAATAAAATCAAATAATCTACCAAGCGTGAAACTACCACAAATCAGCATCGATAAATAAATGAAACCCAAAACGAACAGAAATTACAATAATTAACCGAGTGAAATTCAAAATGAGCAGAAAAAACATAAGTTGGGCTCAAAACCCTATGCCTTCCCAAAGGCCAGAACAAAATTTGCACTTTACTGAAAAAAAATAGAAATGAATGTGCATTGTCAATTTAATATACATATACTGATATTTAGTAATCAAAATGTTTATATTATTTGATTTATTAAAGCTATAAAAGTAAAAACATTTATATTTTTTTTCACTAAAGTTAAGTTCATCTTTACTATGACAAGGAAAGGATAAATGAAGCCCGAATTTTGCTGCATCAAATCACATCCGCTAACGAGTAGTTGTTTATGACAGTCAAAGATGAAGATACCGTTGAAGAATTATGTCGTACAATGTTCTCGGCGGTGAGAGATCAGAAATGTAAGCTTCCAAAGTTTGTGATAGTAGACCCACAAGAATTTCCTACAACTGCAGACGAAATTAGTGCGGTTGTAATTACCCGTGTCAATGAGATGTGCAGAAAGGTAGACGGATTTATAGGATCGCAAAGCCAGCAAACATTCAGTCAACTACTTACCCAGACTTCAAAATCTCCGTCCCCCTTTCCCAACCATTATCCTACGCTGCAGTAGTAATGAAAAACTTTGCATGTGAATTAAAAACTCCCGAATCCCACAAAGAGTTTATTACCCAATTGTGCGAAAATAACTGTGATGAAGTTGTTGAACTGAGGCGTTTTAAAACTGAAACTAAGCTATTTATTAAGAACAAAAAGGCCACCACACGTATCGTCGAAAAAATAGCAAAGTCAGGTCCAAACTTAGAAGCCCGTGCAAAGGCCCCATCATACATCGGTATCGTTACGCAAGTGCCTCGGCATGTTACAGAGGAGGAATGGAAGGCCCTCTTCATGGGCTTAATTGAGGTCCAACGTTGCGGTACTGCACAGGCATTTAAACTCTATTTGGAAACCGCAGCTGACCTCAAACTTGCCATCGACAGCCCGCCAATGAGTGGAATAGAACGATTAAATGTGAAAACTTCTTTTTTTTGCCTCTCAAGTGTTACAAGTGCAATAAAAATGGGCATAAAGCCGCTTCGTGTACAAATGAAGCTGTCTTTGGCCGATGCGCGAGTCCTGAACACGTTCCATCAAAGGACAACCCCTGTACAAAGCCGATGGGTTGTGTAGCTTGTGATTCGTCGTCTCACACCTTCTATCACGTAAGATGCCCAGTAAACCAAAAAGTGATTGCAGAGACGCCTAACCATGGAAATTAGCGTCATTTCCTGTAATATACATCGCGATGATCTTAATAAGCGCCCTGTAATTGGAAAATTCTAAAGGAATTACGACGTGTTATGTTTGCAAGAACATTTCCTAATTGGGTGAAATAAGGAGCTCCTTGAATTCCCTGATTCCCACGTGTTATTTTCTTCACCAGCCAAACGTCTTCTAAGCCACTGCAGACCCTCTGGTGGCAACGTCTAAAACCTACTGCGTCATTGGCACTTTACTGAAAACCAATTTATTACAAATATCTTTTTTTTGTACAGGAGCCAATCTACAGCATTTTCATTGGGGGAGGGGCAAGAGGGGTCAAGATCCGGATATTCAAGTAGCATGGTCTATATAATAGATTTTTCTCCACATTATTGGAGGGAAAAATGCCCTCCCCCTTGCCCCTCCCAAACGACGCCCCTGCTTTTGTACTTAATATTGAAAATAAACATTAAAATCATAGTAAAAGTTTGAACTTATTAGTTGTTATTTCTAATTTATTAGTTATTTCTAAAGTTGTTCAAGACGAATATAGTTTCACTACAAAGGAGAGTTTGGATACTTCCCCCTTCCTTAACTGTAAATAAAAACCACTAGTGCGTCAATGGCGCTTTTATAATAAGGCCAAAACAAAATGGTCGACTTGGAACCTTACTTTTGACACATTAGTTAAATCTTCATCAGACTTGAAAAATGTTTTGCTAGTTTTACATTAAAAGAACGAATCTTAGCCCATAGTAGCAGAAATAAGAATATCTAGGTTGCAGCGGTAACTAGCAACCTATTACATAATCCGGGTTTAAGTGGTAGCTAGCAACCTAGTAAGAAACGCCAAATTAAAAGATGAATCATTAGAAGAACAAACAATTGCTTATATTGGACTTAGTTAGCTGCTTGATTCTTTGAGGTTCGTCTCTTACTATTCCAAAGAAGAAAAAGCCGTAGGCTTTTTCCTGTTTGTAATGATACATTAAAAGATAACCATATGTGACGTAATAAGTAAATGCAATATTTATAAACGTTCATCTTTCGACAAGTATTGCATTAAACAACGAGCTATAACCTACAGTAATTATAGTAGAGATCCGGGTTGCAGCGGTAGCTAGCAGCCTAGTAAGAGACGATCACGTCCAATGTTAAGTCCGGGTTGCAGCGGTAGCTAGCAACCTAGTAAGAGACGATCACGTCCAATGTTAAGAAATATAAAAAAACCCCAACTCCTGAGAAAAGAGTCAGATCAATTATAAAAGTACATTATAATAAAGAACGACCTCTTTCCTATACTAAATTTTATAGGCCACTTAACTATAGTATAGGCTAGTACAGTTATTATATTTAAGGTCAATATATTAAAATTTTGCACTAATTATAATAAAGATCGAACTCTTCCCTATACTAACTTGCATACGCAACTTCACTATAGTTAAGATTACAGTATTTATATTATACATCATTATAAATTATAAAAGGTTCAAATGTTCGAAGATTATAGAGTTTTCCCACACCGGGAATCGAACCCGAGCCTGTTAAGTGATCCGGGTTGCAGCGGTAGCTAGCAACCTAGTAAGAGACGATCACGTCCAATGTTAGAAAATATAAAAACCCATAGTTCCTAACAAAGGAGTCAGATCAAAACAAAAATACAGTAAAGAACGATCTCTCTCCCATAGTAACTGATATGTTATCCGGGTTGCAGCCGTAGCTAGCAACCTAGTAAGATGTTACATTAAAAGACGATCATTGGAATAAAAAGTTATTGCATGCATTGGACTTAGTTATCTACTTGATCGTTTGAGGTTCGTCTCTTACTATTTCAAAGAAGAAAAAGCCGTAGGCTTTTTCCTGTTTGTAATATTTTCCTGTTTGTTATCAGGGTTACAGCGGTATCCGGGTTGCAGCGGTAGCTAGCAACCTAGTATTACATAAAGGACCGATATAACTTATCATAAATAGTGTTTGTCAATTATTATTAGAGTAAAGAATCCGGGTTGCAGCGGTAGCTAGCAACCTAGTAAGAGACGATCACGTCCAATGTTAAGAATATAAAAACCCATAGTTCCTAACAAAGGAGTCAGATCAAATTCAAAAGTACACCATTAGAACCGCCTTGTCCGAAACCCCTGTATAGGAAACTTTCTGTCCCTTGGCTTGAACAGCAAGGGAAATATATTGGCTTGAAAATCAAGAAAAGTGGCAGCTACTACAACATTCTGCCTAAACGGGATATTTTTTTTTTCTTTTTTTCTTTTTTCTTTCCCACAGATAGCTTGGCACTGGAACATCGTAGAAGGGTTGTTCAATAGCTCATTTTAAAGAAAATTAATTGGGTTAAAAATCTATAGTAACTAAAATAAATTATTTCTAAAAGAGAATAAATTTTTCCACCAAAAACTGCATTTTTGATGTCTTTTCACACTGCAGTCTTTCAAACATAATCGTATACCAGCGGTAAGATTTGAACCCACGCCTCCGAAGAGACTGGTGGTGGCTAACACCAGTGTCTTGGACCACTCGGCCAGGCTGCCTCTTATAATTTGGGTTGCAGCAGTAGCTAGCAACCTAGTAAGAGACGATCAGTCCCATGCTAAGAAATATAAAAACCCAAAACTCCTAAAAATAGAGTAAGATCAAAACAAAAGTACATCATTAGAACTACCTTGTCTGAAACCCTACTAGATAAATAATGAATGTCGTCATAGCTTTATATTAGAGCTATGACGTGAATAGAAAAACACGAAATTATGTTGTGGTTTCTGAAGACGTCATGAAATAATATCATTGCGCAATGACGTCACCATGAAATAAAATCATTACGCCGTGACGTCATAATTACTACTTAAGAACTACAAAGATGAAAATGGTCTCATTCGTGAATTACATAATGGTTAGATCAAAGCAAGCTGCACGCAAGTTAAAAAAACAGTACTACACAGACAACAGAGATAGTATCTTGAAAATCCGGGTTGCAGCGGTAGCTAGCAACCTAGTAAGAGATTATAATAAAGAACGACCTCTTACCTATACTAAATTATATAGGCCACTTAACTATAGTATAGGTTAGTAAATCACTGAAATAACAAACCATTCCATACATTGGACTTAGTTAGCTACTTGATTGTTTGAGTTTCGTCTCTTACTATTTAAAAGAAGAAAAAGCCGTAGGCTTTTTCCTGTTTGTATTTATAGTTAAAAAACGAACTCAAGTCCAAAGAAACTTAACCCTGTGATTCATTCATATTATTACAATAATGAACGAGCTGAACCCATAGTAACTTAAATATTGAATCAAAAAGTTTGTGGTTGTAATAAAGAGCTGTATAATGGCTCATTTTAAAGGAGACTGCTGTATATAGAATCCTTTTGTAATTAACTAAATTAATTATTATTATAAAACAAATTGTTACGATATGGTAAAGAACTAACTCTAGGCGATAGTAGCTAATTTAATTTTGAAAAGAAAGAATTGCGGCAGAAACTTAAATGTTATAATAAAGAACGAGCTCTTGCCTAACTAAATTTTATGCGCCACTTAATTATAGTATAGGTTAGTAATTATAATTGAATTAGTTAGCTACTTGAAAACCCATAGCTCCTAAAAAGGAGTCAGATCAAAACAAAAAGTACACCATTAGAACCGCCTTGTCCGAAACCCCTGTATAGGAAACTTTCTGTCCCTTGGCTTGAACAGCAATGGAAATATATTGGCTTGAAAATCAAGAAAATTGACTTTAACCACGTTATTCTCGTCAAAAGGGATATTTTTTTTTTTTTTTTTTTTTCTTTTTTTGTATCCAGAGATAGCTTGGCACTGGAACATCGTAGAGGGTTGTTCAATAGCTCATTTTAAAGGAAATTAATTGGGTTAAAAATCTATAGTAACTAAAATAAATTATTTCTAAAAGAGAATAAATTTTTCCAATAAAAACTGTATTTTTGATGCAGTGACGTCATAATTACTATATAAGATCATCATAGTTTTATATTAGAGCTATGACGTGAATAGAGTGACGTCATAATTAGTATATAAGGAAAGTCAAAACTGAATCCGGGTTGCAGCGGTAGCTAGCAACCTAGTAAGAGACGATCACGTCCAATGTTAAGAAATATAAAAACCCATAGCTCCTAAAGCAGGAGTCAGATCAAAACAAAAAGTACACCATTAGAATCGCCTTGTCCGAAACCCCTGTATAGGAAACTTTCTGTCCCTTGGCTTGAACAGCAAGGGAAATATATTGGCTTGAAAATCAAGCAAATTTTATAATAAAGAGATCGAACTCTTCCCTATACTAACTTGCATACGCAACTTCACTATAGTTAAGATTACAGTATTTATATTATACATCATTATAAATTATAAAAGGTTCAAATGTTTGAAGATTATAGAGTTAAAAATTTTCCCACACCAGGAATCGAACCCGAACCTGTTAAGTGAAAGTTAGCTACCCTAGCCACTAGACCATATGGAACCATAAAAATGTATGATTTAAGAGCCATATAAATTGTAACGAACAGAAGATTCTTGATGGGCAATCCCTGCAAAGAATCCCAATAAAATAATTGTCATATTCAGGGGGCATTGGGGTTGATGCAATCTCTTCATCCCTACTTCTCCAAACGGCATCCATATTCAGCATGGATTTTCGGCAAACAGGGCAAGCAAAGTGGCCACCTTTGACTAGAGCATCGAAACAAGTCACGTGAATAAGATGGCCACAAGAGGGTACATGCGTAAGGATAGTAGACGAATGTATATCTTTGATACAGATTGGGCAATTTCCTCGGGAATTTTGCTCAATGTATTTGTGCTTGTTTCAAGTTCCTTTGGTAGGCACATGTCACATATCGAACAATGAAAGAATCTTTCCTGGCCACCAATCCTACAAATGCCACACCCTGGGCAGTGGTACGGTTTCTTATCTTCTTCGTTGTCATTGAAAAACCAACAATCTGCGCAGAAATACTTGCCAAAAAGGATTTTGCAATTAGAACACTCTTTTTGCACAGGCTGAATTTCCAGACAATTTGAACACTGAACTTTGGTCACACTATTTCTTGTCAATAAATGACTCAGTGGCATCGTGACAAAACCGGCAGCTAAAGATTTTGTCACAGCAAGGAAAAACAAGCAAGGAAAAACAAGCTTGCACTTCCTTTTGTAGTGCTCCCACCCTATTAATGAGTCAGGGTTAACAGCCGGCTGTTTTGAAAGAGGATTTGCAGCTTTATCCTGTAGAAATGATACCTCTGTGCAGTAACAGATGTTTCAGGGACTGGAAGGGTCTCAGAGACAACAGTAGACACTCGTAGATCAGCAATGGGATCGACAGGCATCATCTGATTATAAGGATTAGAAGTTTTGAATTTTATCATGATCATGATATCCAATTCAGATATAGGAATCATCGTTGGGATTATTCTCGGAATAATCTTATTCTTATTATAGTTGGACTTGCGGTGTATTTGTCAAAGGCCAAGAGAAAAAAAGCTATTGTGCAGCAACAGATGTTTCAGGGACGGGAAGGGTCTCAGAGACAACAGTAGACACTCGTAGATCACCAATGGGATCGACAGACATCATCGGATTAGAAGGATTAGAAGTTTTGAGGATTTGAAGGATTGAAGGATTAGAAAACTTCTAACCAGATTGGAAGGATTAGAAGGAGAGCTCCTATCTTCTCTTGAAGTATTTCTATATTTTCTGACGTCCCACAAAATTGATATTCCGACCCATGCTATTGAAGCGCCAATTACGTATTGTTTAATCATGTTTTGCTTTCAAGGCTTTTTCTTAGACTAAGTAATTGCATGGAGAACCACAAGTTCTCCATGCAAACTGGCAATTACAAAAGTATTTTTATATATTTTGACAAGGGATTACAACAATTTTAAAACCTTAAAAAAGAATCCCAAAGGTCTGAAGCTTAGTAGAAATCATTGTTAGAAATTGGACTCGCTGTAATAATCAAATATTTTTGAATAAATTCAGTATAAAAAGACATTAAATTACCTAAAGAACAAAAAAAAACTGGTAATTGCAAAATATTTTTATATGCTTTGACAAGGGATTACAACAATTTTAAAACCTTAAAAAAGAATCCCAAAAGCTTAGTAGAAATCGTTGTAAGAAATTGGACTCGCTGTAATAATCAAATATTTTTGAATACATTCAGTATGAAAAGACATTAAATTGCCTAAAGAACAAAAACTGGTAATTGCAAAAATATTTTTATATATTTTGACAAGGGATTACAACAATTTTAAAACCTTAAAAAAGAATCCCAAAGGTCTGAAGCTTAGTAGAAATCGTTGTTAGAAATTGGACTCCCTGTAATAATCAAATATTTTTGAATAAATTCAGTATAAAAAGACATTAAATTACCTAAAGAACAAAAAACTGGTAATTGCAAAAATATTTTTATATGCTTTAACAAGGGATTACAAAAATTCCAAAACCTTAAAATAGAAAACCAAAAGTGTGTAGCATAGCAGAAATCGTTGTAAGAAATCGGATTTATTGTATAATCAAATATCTTTGAATAAATTTTAGTATGAAAAGACATTTAGTTGAGTAAAGAGCAAAAAACGGGTAATTGCAAATATATTGGTATATATTTTAACAAAAGATTCAAAAAATTTAATAAAAAAAAACAAAAGTTTGAAGCTTAGTAGAAATCGTTGTTAGAAATCTGACTTGCTTTAATAATCAAATATCTTTGAATAGACTTTATTATGAAAAAAGATTTAATTGCGTAAAGAGCAAAAAAAAACTGGCAATTCCAAAAATATTTTTATATATTTTATCAAGGGATTAAAACAATTTAAAAACCTTGAAAACTAAAATTAAAAGTTTGAAGCTTAGTAGAAATCGTTGTTAGAAATCGTACATGCTGTAATAATCAAATATCTTTGAATAGATTGCAGAATGAAAAGACATTTAATTGAGTAAAGAGCAAAAAACGGGTAATTGCAAAAATATTTTTATGTATTTTAACAAGAGATTACAAAAATTCAAAACCTAAAAAATAAAACCAAAAGTTTGAAACTTAGTAGAATCATTGTTAGACATCTGACTTGCTTTAATAATCAAATAGGCCTATCTTTGAATAGACTATTATGAAAAGAGATTTAATTGCGTAAAGTGCAAAAAAAACTGGTAATTACAATAATATTTGTATATATTTTATCAAGGGATAACAACAATTCAAAAATCTAAACAATAAACCAGTATGAAAAGAAATCTACTTGCATAAAGAGCAAAAAAAAATGGTAATTGCAAAAATATTTGTATATATTTTATCAAGGGATTACAATAATTCAAAAACCTTGAACTGTAAACCAGTATGAAAAGAAATCTAACTGCGTAAAGAGCAAAAAATAGTAATTACAATAATATTTGTATATATTTTATCAAGGGATAACAATAATTCAAAAACCTTAAACAATAAACCAGTATGAAAAGAAATCTACTTGCATAAAGAGCAAAAAAATGGTAATTGCAAAAATATTTGTATATATTTTATCAAGGGATTGCAACAATTCAAAAACCTTGAACTATAAACCAGTATGAAAAGAAAATATAACTGCGTAAAGAGCAAAAAATGGTAATTACAATAATATTTGTATATACTTTATCAAGGGATAACAATAATTCAAAAACCTTAAACAATAAACCAGTATGAAAAGAAATCTACTTGCATAAAGAGCAAAAAATGGTAATTGCAAAAATAATTGTATATATTTTATCAAGGGATTAAAACAGTTAAAAAACCTTAAACAGTAAACCAATATGAAAAGAAATCTAATAGCGTAAAGAGAAAAAAAAATGGTAATTGCAAAAATATTTGTATATATTTTATCAAGGGATTACAACAATTCAAAAACCTTGACAAGAGATTACAACAGTTCAAAACCTTAAAAATAAACAAAAAGTTTGAAGCTTAGTAGAAATCGTTGTTAGAAATCTGACTTGCTTTAATAATCAAATATATTTGAATAGACCTTATTATGAGTAATTAAAAAAATATTTGTATATGTTTTATCAAGGGATTGCAACAATTCAAAACCTTAGACAGTAAACCAGTATGAAAATAAATCTAACTGCGTAAAGAGCAAAAAAATGGTAATTGCAAAAATATTTGTACATATTTTATCAAGGGATTAAACCAATTCAAAAACCTTAAACATAAACCAGTATGAAAAGAAATCTAATTGCATAAAGAGCAAAAAAATGGTAATTGCAAAATATTTGTATATATTTTACAAAGGGATTAAAACAATTCCTAAACCTTAAAACAATAAACCAGTATGAAAAGAAACCTAATTGCGTAATGGGACACCTAGAAAGAGACTATTCGATGCTAGCGAGGCTAATAATGGAACCGGGCGGGGTATGGCAAAAAGTATAATAGGGAGATTGTCAAGAAGAGGAATTCCTCTGGTTAAACTAACTTTCCAGTCTTATGACTATGCCAGTGTGATGTCTGGTCCATTTAATTGAGCCAAGCAGGAAATATCAGAACTTCTTGATCACCGTGTGCCCTATATTCCCTGAAAGACCCAGAGACTAAACATTGTTATAGAACAGAGTGGCTATTCATCTTTGGAGCTTTTCAAAATCCTTGACGAAATATACGTGTTCTTTTCTTCATGTACAAAGCATTTTGCCACCCTTAAAGGAAAACTCTCCTCGATTGAAAACAGCCTTAATCTCCGAAACTTATCACGGACTCGGTAAACTGCAAGGGCTGAAAGCATACAACCAGTAGTTACTTAGTTTGAAGCAATCGTTTCAGCCATTTGGGAAACAAAAACAGATAAAGAATACCGATGTGAAGTCGAAGGCACAAGCTAGCGGCCTTCTGGAGAGGATTCTAAGCTTCGAATTTATCACTTGCCTCATCTTTATGAAAAAAAAAAAATCATGCACAATATCAGGATAGTGATATCAGGATAGTGATATCAGGATAGTGATAGAAAATTTGAAGAGGAGGAGATCAACGTCATCGACGCAATCGAGATGCTTGGAGTTATGAAGAAACTTTTCGAAAGAACATCAGAGGACGAAATTAGTGATTTCCTTGACAGTGCAAAAGTGTCTGCCAGAATGAGAGAAGTCGATCCAGAGGCAGATTTCGTAAGACATCATCGTCGGCGACTTGGACCATCTCGTTTAGACAGCCGAGCTCAGAGTCAAGCCAAGATCTCAAGGTATCAGTTCTGTAGACAACATTTTAGAATCTTACCTGAAAGATTGACTGCAATGATGGAAGATAATCTCAGAGCTTACCTTGTCAATTTTCAGCGATTTTGATCCTAACTTTAGCCTCCTTTAAAAAAAGGGTTTTAATTGCAGACATTGAGCTAGCAACAACGTGTTTTTTTCACATCAAGAAAGACCTCCGGATTCTACTGCTTTTCAAGTAGAGCTTGAAGTTCTGTTTCAGTTTTGCCACTGCGCTACTTGCTTCAGTGTAAGTCCTAGGTGAAGAAAATTGCCGGCAACACACCTTCAGCAAGCCAATCACATTTGCAAATTGGCTGCGACAGCACCTGTTGCATTTGGTGCTCCCGAAAGAATTTTTACCAAGCTCAAGTTTGTTAAGTATTTGCTGAGAACTGCCACGATTGTTTTTTTGACTAGATTCCTTATTATATCACTATACGTGATATACACATAGTTATCCGAGGCAGCTTGGCCGAGAGGTCTAAGGCATTGGTTTTAGCCATCCGTATCTTTCGAAGTGGGGATTCAAATCCCAACGCTGCCAGTATTTCATACCAAAGCAAACAAAGCACTTGTTTTAGTCTGAAATTTATAATCTTACTTTAGTTACTATGGGCTGAAGTTCGTTCTTTACTGTAAGAAACGTGGTTAAAGTCAATTTTCTTGATTTTCAAGCCAATATATTTCCCTTGCTGTTCAAGTCAAGGGATAGAAAGTTTCCTATAAAGGGGTATCGGACAAGGCGGTTCTAATGGTGTACTTTTTGTTTTGATCTGACTCCTTTTTTAGGAGCTATGGGTTTTTATATTTCTTAACATTGGACGTGATCGTCTCTTACTAGGTGGCTAGCTACCGCTGCAACCCGGAAAACTATTATATATACCTTTGTTGATACATTAACAGAGATTTTCTTGGATACATTACGCCCCTATTGTAGTGGCCAGGAATTAAATCGCTTGTAAAGCTTTCTGTTATGTTTTGAGAATACACTTCTTCCTATAGCTTTCTATGATGTTTGGTGAAGCTATAGAGACTATTATATATACGTTTGTTGATACATTAACAGAGATAAAGGATTTTTTTTTGGATACATTACGCCCCTATTGTAGTGGCCAGGAATTAAATCACTTGTAAAGCTTTCTGTTTTGTTTTGAGAATACACTTCTTCCTATAGCTTTCTATGATATTTGGTGAAGCTATACCTTTTGCTATATCCTGCTGTGTTATTTACTGAAGGTGTATCTCTGTGTATGGACTCGTTGTGAATTTAGAGTTCACGGTTTACTGTTATCGTTGCGGTTCGATGCAGTTTTTGTTTGCAGTTATCGGTTCCCTAGTTTCTGCTAACACACCCTTCTAATCTGAGACAACAAAATTCGTTGACCCACTTTGAAGTGTGCAATCTGACAAGGCAACGATCCAAAATATTTTTTGTTTCACAGAGGTCTACCTACCAGGTATACTTGTATCTGAACATGAAGTTTAACTTTGGTGTGTCTTATTTTGGGTCTATTGTGAGACCCAATTGTTGGGTCTATTGTGAGCTGGTATAATGAGAAGAGTCTTAGTTGTCTAATTGTCTTCAAAGTCTTGTGGACATAAAGTCAGTCATAGAGTTTTGAAAACCTTTCATTTGGGGTCTCCAATTGCCTTCAAATAGCTAAACCCATTCTTTTTTTTCGTAAGTTCTTTGTAGTCCTGCAGTGAAACTGGCTCAACAGGTTTATCATACTTGTCCTTTATAAATATGAAAGGGTTTTTAATTGGATTTTCAAATTTTATGTTTTGCCACAAATTTTTAATGTCAACCTTACTACAGCAGAAACAGCAAAAAGGCACACTTATTATAAATCTAATCAACAAAACTGTATGCTTTACTAAAAGGCGGAATAGGTATTTATAGTACTCGGGCTGTGCTCCCTGAGCTAAAAAAAGAAATAATCCAGGAATTATCAAAACAAAATAGACTGTAGGAAGGGTTTTAGTTATGTCAACCAACTTAGAATCACATGGAGTAGTGTACGTACTATTGTTATCTCCAGTCCTTATGCAAGCCATAATTACGTCATTATCTCCTTTTCTGCAACAGGATATTGGTACCTTTAAGTCCAAACTATTTGAATTTTTCAGCTGATCTCTATAAAAAAGAGAGTGAATCTGGTAGCTTTCAATAGCTCCTTTTGGCTCACTAACTCCACAGCATTCACTGTTGTATTGCAGGAGATCTAAGTACATGCTAGAATATTGTTTTTGTTCGGGGTTTGGATTATACTGATTCATCAGAAGGGACACAATTAGCTTTGCTGTCATTGTTGGAACATATTGTACGTCTAGGATGCCTATGATGATCCCAGAACCAATAACTATAAGGAAAAGGGAGCCTAATAGCGTTATGAATGCATATAAGAATGGTAAAAATTCAAAGATCGCTCCCCCAACGAGACAAACTACAAATACTACTATCGGTCTATCAAACTCCGTTTGGAAATGTTTTTTAAATTCTATAGATTCTATAGATGGTAATTTCTCTTTGAGTCGGAATAAGGTATGGCAATTTGTTCCACCGAAAGATAATCAAGATGCATATTGCTGCCAACAACACTAGAATTGACAGTGTTTTTATCACAATATTTGCCCACGTAAATTTAGGTTTAACTTCTGGAATATTTGAGAAGCAGTCTATGGTGCTGGTAAGGCCAGAAGAAAATAAAGCTGCTGTTGATGACAACGTGCCAGCTACAGCACCAGCTCCTCCAACAATTGTGGCAGCAACTGCTGTTGCTTTCTTAGGATCTTTCTTTAGGATGCCTTTTATTTGTTTTAATTTCATCTGTTTAAATTATTCTGACAGTTTAAACAAGCTAGTGCGCCCGATCTCACCTGAGAAAGAATTTATTTAAAAAAATTTTTTTTTTACAGCTATAACTATGTGTTATATATAATTCCTTTTACAATTCCACACAAATATTTTTGCTATTTAAAGAATTTGGTTATAGAAAGCTAGAAAAATTGTTATCAACTTAAAACATTTGTTGTATTACATTTTCTTATACATTTAAAACAGCAACTTTTTCGTATTCATATTTTTCAGTTCTACAAAATAGAAAGATTGTTGTTAGCTAGAATGATTTGCTATACATATTCCATTTTAAAGTTAAATAGCAAAATTTTTTGTATAATTTTTTGATATCATAATCTGGTTTTGTGGGGTTCACTCTTTACTAAAACAAAAATATTGTAGATATTTAGGTGATATTTCCTCTGTTTTCACTATGACAATAGTCAAAAATATTTTAGAAAAATATTTAACTTTTATTGTGCAGACAAGTTAATGTAAATTCAATTAAGATTAAATAGAAATAGAATGAATTAAGTCCTAGTGGATATCGATTTTTGTGTTGCTATTGTTACAAAAAGCGTATGTGCCTTTTTTTCTCGGGGGGGTCAAAACAGAAATATGCATTGGTACATTGAAAATCGTAAACAGTAGTGATTTTCTTTGAGTTAACTTTAGATTTATTTTGTTTTCTTTTCAAAACCTTTAAAAAAACAAAAACTTTGAAGCTTAGAAGAAATCACTTTTAGAAAATCAGTAATACCGAATTTCTTTTACCGGTACTTACCTTAATGTAACATAACTTAGAGAAGCAACTTGTCAATAGATTATTTCACTTGACATGAGGCAGAGGTTGTTCTCTACTACAAACAAAATTGATCTGACTCTCTTTTCAGGAGTTATGGGTTACTTTAGTATTTACTATGGGGCATGATCATCTCTTACTAGGTTGCTAGCTACCGCTGCATCCCGGACTATACTATAATTATGTGGCGTATAAAAATTAGTAAAGGCAAGAGGTCGTTCTTTATTATACTCAGAATTAAAGTGGAGCTCCTTATCTATCCATGGTGAAATATTCACGATCAATCTATAACTTTTTCTATCTTCTACAAAAAACTCGTATAATAAAGCCTTTTGAAAAGTAATGCTTGATGTTGAGGTATACAAAAAGTCGTAAAGTAAAGTTGTGGGTGAAAAGGATGAGTACTTCAACTTGTAAAATGGCTTTAGGAGGGATATTACGAAAAGACCTTGTTCTGAAAAGATATAATAAAGAATTTTGAAAAGTATTGCTTGATGTTTGGGTATGCAAAAATTCGTAAAGTAATGTTGGGGGTGAAAAGATGAGTACTTCAATTTGTAAAATGGGTTTAGGAGGGACATTAAGAAAAGACCTTGTTCTGAAATAATATAATAAAGCCTTTTGAAAAGTATTGCTTGGTGTTGGGGTATGCAAAAAAGTCATAAAGTAATGTTGGGGGTGAAAGGAAGAGTACTTCAACTTGTAAAATGGGTTTAGGAGGGAATATCTACCAATGCGACCCAGATACTGCTGCAATCTGGATAGCTTACAGCTAGCCTTGGAACCACCATATATCAGTTACTGTGGGCAAGAGATCGTTCTTTACTGTAATGAAGATTTAAATAATGTGTCAAAAATAAGGTTGCAAGTCGACGATTTTGTTTTGGCCTTATTATTATTGGTATGGTGAAATAATAATATGCATATGGCTCTTAAATCATACATTTTTATGGTTCCATATGGTCTAGTGGCTAGGGTAGCTAACTTTCACTTAACAGGTTCGGGTTCGATTCCTGGTGTGGGAAAATTTTTAACTCTATAATCTTCAAACATTTGAACCTTTTATAATTTATAATGATGTATAATATAAATACTGTAATCTTAACTATAGTGAAGTTGCGTATGCAAGTTAGTATAGGGAAGAGTTCGATCTTTATTATAAAATTTGCTTGATTTTCAAGCCAATATATTTCCCTTGCTGTTCAAGCCAGAAAAAGCCGTAGGTATTTTCCTGTTTGTATTTATAGTTAAAAAACGTACTCAAGTCCAAAGAACTGAACCCAGTGGTTCATTCATATTATCTTCATTATTTTAGCTAGAATGTAAATAACAAGTTTCTTTTTTAAATTTTAAATTGAAAAGATAGTGCTTTTAATTCAACATGTTACAAGTGCTCCCCTACGGGGAATCGAACCCCCTTCTCCCAGGTAACAAGTGGGCATGCTTACCATTAGACTATCAAAGAATTATAAAATGAAAGTTACATATAAGATATGATAATAATTTTTTAATCCGGGTTTAATATTATCCGGGTTGCAGCGGTAGCTAGCAACCTAGTAAGTTATAATAAAGAACGACCTCTTGCATATACTAAATTTTATAGGCAACTTAACTTTATCCGGGTTGCAGCGGTAGCTAGCAACCTAGTAAGAGACGATCACGCCCAATGTTAAGAAATGTAAAGACCTATATTTCCTAAAATTACTACTTAAGAACGAAAAAGATGTAAATTCTCTCATTCTTGATTAGAATAATGGTTAGATCGAAGCAAGCTATACGCAATTTGAAAAAATAGTACTACACAAACAACATTACATTAAAAGACGATCACTGAAATAACAAACCATTCCATACATTGGACTTAGTTAGCTACTTGATTGTTTGAGTTTCGTCTCTTACTATTTAAAGGAAGAAAAAGCCGTAGGCTTTTTCCTGTTTGTATTTATAGTTAAAAAACGAACTCAAGTCCAAAGAAACTGAACACTGTGGTTATTTCATATTATCTTCATTATTTTAGCTAGAATGTAAATAAACAAGTTTTTTTTTTAATTTTAAATTGAAAAGATAGTGATTTTAATTCAACATATTAAAAGTTCTCCCCGACGGGGAATTTACAATAAAGAACGACACGTTTCCCATGTTAACTGTAACATAAATAGGGATTATGTAATTTCCATCAGTATCATGGCTGTAGAGATGGCTGAAACCTAGTAATCCGGGTTGCAGCGGTAGGTAGCAACCTAGTAAGAGACGATCACGTCCAGTTTTAAGAAATATAAAACCCATAACTCCTAAAAAAGGAGTCAGATCAAAACAAAATGTACAACATTAGAAGCGCCTTGTCTGAAACCCCTGTATATTACAGTCAAGAACAAACTTCCAGCCCATAGTAACTAAAATAAGATTATAATTTCATGTTAAAGATTTATCAGTGGTGTCATAATCGTAGGTTGTAGCCAGGTCGTCTCTTATTATTCCAATTAAGAAAAAGCCTTAGGTTTTTTCCTGTTTGTAATACAGTAAGGATTTCAGTAATGTATCTGTAAAGGTGGGAAGAAGAGCAATTTCATTTTATTATCATTTATATTTAAAGTCAATGCATGAACAATTCCCTTTGACGGGGAGTCGAACCCCGGTAATTCGCGTGACAAGCGGGTTAGAACCACCTTGTCCGAAACCCCTAAATAGGAAATCTTCTGAACCTTGGCTTGAACAGCAAGGGAAATATATTGGCTTGAAAATTGTACCGTGAGTAATATGTGATATACTTAAAATACAAAAAAAATAAAATTTTTTCCTTCTAAGGATAATTCCGACATAAATTAAACTTCCCCTAATTAAGTTTAAATCCCGTTTCAAAAAGAAAACTTCTTAATCAGCAAAAGAAAAACTACATTCTAGTCTCAGCCAAACATTGACGCTAATCGGTTTTGAATTTCGCGAAGATGCTTGGCAATAAAAAAATTGCTAGATACAAAGTTCACAGGAAGTTTAAGTTATAAGGTTACCTAATTGCGTAAGCCGATCAGAACCAATTACCCACAAAATGCAATAGGATTTAGTGTGGGAGCATATTTTTTTCTGGTAATGTTTTGTCTTTACAGGTATTTTTTAGACTAATTTTCGACTCTGTCAAAATTTTTGAGGGGGGGGGGGGGGGGGGGGGTGGTTCAAAACCGGTAACCGGGGTTCAATTCTGAACTGAAAACTAAAATAAAAAATTGAATTTGCTTATCTAGATACACATTAAATGCGACATCGTATAGTTAAAACCTAATAAAAAATGAATATAAATAAAAAAATTTCCAGTATTTTTCTAGTTTTAATTAAAAGAATTAATTTATTCCTCAGACGCCAGAAATATTTTTGCAGTTTACATAATAGCTTTAGTGATCCTGAACGGAGAAAAACAGAAAAAATTCTACGGCTTTTCTTGTTTGAAATAGTAAGAAACGAACCTAAAACAATCGAGTAGCTAAGTAAGTCCAATGAAACTGCAAAAATATTTCTGGTGTCTGAGGAATATTTTTAATTTTTGATGAAAACTAAAAAAATTCCAAATTTTTTTTAGAATAGATTTATTTTTTGTTAGGTTTTTATTTTTTTAATTAAAACTAGAAAAGCACTTGAAAATTTTAAAATTAGTTTTGTTTTTTGTAAAGTTCTAATCTACCTGCTGTTGTAATTCAAAAAAAATTGGGGATCTTAACAAAAATCTGATTCTTCAACTAAAACTAGAATTATTTAAAAAAAAAATTAAAAATAGTTTTAGTGCAAACTGCAAAGATATTTCTGGTGTCTAAGGAATAATTTTAATTTTTTAATTTAAACCAGAAAAATGCCTGAAAATTAAAAAAAATAGTTTGGTTTTCCTTCAGCTTTAAGTGACTCGTTACGTTTACAAACAGACACAATACAAAGGAAACAATTGTTTAAATACATCCTGAATTATATTATTGTGCAAGAAAATTATATCCTCATAGAATGAGGTGTAGGAATTGCAATAAAGTTCTAACTTCTGGAAGCTATGTTCTAAGAGAAGGAAGGCCTTACTGTCGTGATCCATGCTATGCTCCATTCTTTAAAAGAAAATTGATGGAGATAAAAGATTGGAGGGAACCCTTATATTATTAAACATTGGACGTGATCGTCTCTTACTAGGTTGCTAGCTACCGCTGCAACCCGGACTAGAAACCATCATCATCCATATGAAATAAATTTTAAATCTTTGCTAGACGGTTTTTGAATTGTTTTATTCCTTTGTTAAAATATATACAAATATTTTTGCAATTACCAACTTTTTGTTATTTAGGCAATTTAATGTCTTTTCATACTGAATCTGATGCACTGAAACTGATGGTGTGATTTTCATTAAGATTCTATGACATTTAGGGGGCGGTTTTCCCTTTTTTGGAAAATAGGGCAAATTTTCTCAGGCTCCTAACTTTTAAGGGATATAACTAAACTTGATGAAATTTACATATTTAAAATCAGCATAAATATCCAATTCTTTTTTACATTCAAAGACGATCATTGGAATAACAAATCATTGCATACATTGGACTTAGTTAGGTACTTGATTTTCTTCCGGTTATAATAAAGAACGCCCTCTTGTCTATACTAAATTTTATACGCCACTTAATCATAATATAGGTTAGTAATCCGGGTTGCAGCGGTAGCTAGCAACCTAGTAAGAGACGATCACGTCCAATGTTAAGAAATATAAAAAACCCCTAACTCCTAGAAAAATAGTCAGATCAAAACAAAAAGTACACCATTAGAACCGCCTTGTCCGAAACCCCTATAAAGGAAACTTACCACCCTTTGGCTTGAATAACAAAGAAAATATATTGGCTTGAAAATCAAGAAAATTGACTTTAACCACGTTATTCTGCACAAACGGGATATTTTTTTCTTTCTTTTGTTTCCAGAGATAGCTTGGCACTGGAACATCGTAGAGAGTTGTTCAATGGCTCATTTTAAAGGAAATCTCTAGATCTAGTGCCTTTTGCACTTAATTTTTTTATTAATTATTTTTCACGAAAAACTTAATTTTGTATATACAATATTGATCAATGACGTCATAGTCGTTGGATGAAGTACATAAAGGCTCGATCATCGAATTTAAGCTGAAACTAAGTAAAGGACAATTATGCCTCCATATATTCACAGTGATGTATAAGATTTCCCATTACATCTGTAAACTGTTCCACAGTTGCCGGTCCATACCTTGGAAGCTTTTCACTAAACATGCAACATTTCTTTTGGATATTACTATGAAGTTTTGCGAAAGCATCTCTAGCTGACTTTTCAACAAAATCGATTCTTTCAGAGAAAATTTTAATCTTTAATTTTGAATATTTTTCGTAATCCCGGTAAAACATTCGTAAAATTTATCTCAAATTACAAAGATCAGCCTGTGCGTTCTTTGCAGCTTGTGTAAACTGCAAAAATATTCATGGTATCCGAGCAATAGTTTGAATATTTCAATACAAGCTGGAAAAATACCTTAAAATGTTAAAATTAGTTTTATTTTTGGTTAGGTTCTAACTACCCGATGTGGGATTGACTATGTATTTTCAGACCAAAAATTACATTTTTTAATATATATTTTATTTTTCAGTTTAGAATCGCTAAAGTTATTATGTAAACTGCAAATATATTTATGATATCTGAGCAATAATTTTAATTTTTTCATTCAAACTAACAAAACACCTGAAAATTAAAAATTAGTTTTATTTTTTGTTAGGTTATGGATACCTGATACGAGTTATAAGAAGTGTTAATTAGATGAAAATATTATTTCTTGTTTTGTAATAAGATGCCTTCTAAGTGAGTTATTATACGTAATTTAAAAAAACAGTACTATACAAAAAACAGAGACAACATCATGGAAAGAAAAAAGCAAAGGTATTCAACTGACAAGGCGTATCGAGAAGTAATAATTGAGAAAGCAAAACAAAACAGCAAGATGTGTTATCACAATGATGAAGATTATAGACATGCGAAAATTGAGACAGCCAAACAAAAGAGTAAGGAACGGTATGATAATGATGAAGATTACCGAAACAAACATAAGAAAAAAGTTGCTACCAGAATAATGGGTAGATACTGGGGTGACAAAAGCTATAATGAAAAATTAAATTCTCTGCGAGGTTGTACCGAAGAACGCATAAGGACAAAGGGAAAAATTACATTCAGAAATACAAGAAGATGGCAAAAATGCAGGCTGATCTTTGTAAATTGAGAAACATTTTACGCATGTTTTATCGGGATCACGAAAAGTATTCAAAATTACAGATTAAAATTCTCTTTGAAAGAGCGGATGCTGTTGAAAAGTCGGCTAGAAATTCTTTGGCAAAGCTTCATAGTAATATCCAAAAGAAATGTTGTCAGTTTAACGAAAAGCTTCCAAGGTATGGATTGGCAACTGCGGAACAGTTTATAGATGCAATGGAAAATGTTCGACAACACAGTGAATCTACGGAGGCGTACTTCTTAGAAAATTCGTATATTAATTTTGGAAGGAGTAATTGCAGTTTATGTAGCAGCAATAAAAATATATATACAAGCATACCTATCAGCAGCGAAGTAAAAGCAATGTTTTTCAATTATGGCGAAAACGAGCCTGTTAGGGTTATTAGTAAATGTGTTTGTAAGACTAATGATTTAGAACAAATTCCTGGAACACCGACTCAAGAAAAAAGCATTTCTAACTGTGTTTTAAACAGTTCGTTTAGTTCTACTGAATATTTGGCAAAAAATTCTCTGTGTAGTAGAACAAACTGTCCTGAAAAGTACGAGACAACTATTGAAAAATGCTCTAAAACTAGATCTGACAAGGAAATTATGATGGCTGAAGTCACCTATAACAATCTGAGTAAACATTCAAAACCAAAAACTGGGCAGCAGGTTACTTGGCAATTTCACCCTGATATCTGCAAGCTCTATCCGACGGATATTGAATTATGTCAAATTCTTTTTGATATCCTTGAAATCCGGGTTGCAGCGGTAGCTAGCAACCTAGTAAGAGACGATCACCTCCAATGTCAAGAAATATAAAACCCCCCAACTCCTAAAAAAAAGAGTCAGATCAAAACAAAAAGTACACCATTAGAACCGCCTTGTCCGAATCCTCTATAAAGGAAACTTACCTCCCTTTGGCTTGAATAACAAAGAAAATATATTGGCTTGAAAATCAAGAAAATTGACTTTTACCACGTTATTCTCCACAAACGGGATATTTTTTTCTTTCCGCTTTTTCTTTCTGCTCAGCTAGCTGGGCACTGGAAAATCATAGAGAGCTGTATAATAGCTCATTTTAAAGGAAATTGCAACATCTAGTCACTTTTGTATTTAAAAATAAAATACTTTTTAAAGTAGAATCAATTTTGTCAAAAAAATTGCATTTTTGATGTATTTTCATACTGCAGTCTTTTCAAAGATATTTGAATTTTGAAGCAATAAAACAGTCCATGTAATGAACTCTATAGTAATAATAGCTACTTGTCTCAATAGTAACCGAAACTCCTGGAACCAAAATTTTCTTTTTTGGCTTAATCGCTAAAATTATTATGTAAACTGCAAAAATATTTATGATGCCTAATCAGTAATAGTAATTTTTTAATTTAAACAACAAAAATACATGAAAATTCTAAAATTAGTTTTGCTTTTTGTCTCCTGGAAGAATTTTTTTTTCATCTCAGTTCAAATTTATTATTGTATCCTGTAACCCGTAAAGTACATATCTCCATATTATTGTCTCATAATTGCAATTATTTTAGTTTTCAGTCCAGAATCACTAAACTTATTATTTAAACTGCAAAAATATTTATGGTGTCTAACCAATAATACTAATTTTGTAATTCAAACAAGATAAATACCTGAAAATTTTAAAATTATTACATTAAAGAACGAACTTTCATCCATAGTAATTGATGTATTATAAGAAATCATTATATAGATAATGCATTTTCCTTAATGATTAATATTAGACATAAATTAAAATCTTGTTTGGGGTAAAAGAGCAGTGATTAGATTTTAAACCATAATTACTTTCTGAAAAATTAGGGCCCGACCGGATTCGAACCGGTGACCTATCGATCTGCAGTCGATGGCTCTACCTCTGAGCTAAGAACCGATTTTGTTAAGAGAGAATTAAAGATGTTTACATGAATATTAGATATAAATTAAATTACAGTAGAGAACAAACTTCCAGCCCATAGTAACTAAAATAAGATTATAATTAATGTTAAAGATTGATAAATGACATTTTTTTGTGAGGAGTTATAATAAAGATCCAACTCCTGCCTATACTAACTGGTATGGGTTGCTTAACTATAGTGTAGGCTTGTAAAGTTGTATTTAAAGTCAACAAATTAAAAATTCCCTACAACGGGGAATCGAACCCCGATCGCCCTCTTGACAAGCGGTTATGTTTACCATTGTACTATTGGATACTCATGATGAATATGTTACATATAAGACATGATAAAAAATGGTTAACTTACTAAGAAAATTAAATAAGGAATCGGTCTGGTTAATTATAAATGGGGATTATGTAAGTTAATTGATAGCATAGCTCTAGAGATGGCCAAAACCTAGTAAAGAATAAATCTTGGCACATATTGGGTTTAGTTTGATGCCTCATTTTCTGAATCCGGGTTTTAGTGGTAGCTAGACACCTAGTAAGAGACTATCACGCCCCAGAGTAGAAAATAATTATATTAAAAACGAGACGATCATTAGGATAATTAAATTAAAAGACGATCATTGGAATAGCATACCACTGCATACATTGGACTTTGTTAGCTACTTGATTGCTTGAGGTTCGTCTCTTACTATTTCAAAGAAGAAAAAGCCGTAGGCTTTTTCCTGTTTGTAATGATATAGCATAAAACGAAACCTTAGTTGTAACTGACGTCATCCTGGTTGCTATTGGTAATTTATAATTTATAATAAAGAACGAACTCTTGCCTATACTAAATTGCATACTCAACTTAATTATAGTTAATTATATAGTAATGATATGGTTTATTGATAGCTGAATTACATTTTATAATAAAGAACGACCTCTTGCCTATACTAAATTTTATACGCCACTTAATTATAGTGTAGGTTAGCTTACCTGGTCTTACCGGCACTTCCAGTGCTGTATAATTAAATCTCAAGACAAAATATCAAAGGCAGCGCAGCGCTGCCTATGATATTAGCGATGTGGGCATAATATAATGTTTCGTTTATTAGACCAAGGCACTTCTTATAGAAATCAACTAAAAAAACAAGTTTTTTTTAACTGAATTTTAATAAAGAACGACCTCTTGCCTATACTAAATTTTTTATATGCCGCTTAATTATAGTATAGGTTAGTAATTCAACAGATAGCTTGGCACTGGAACATCGTAGTAAGTTGTTCAATGGCTCACTTTAAAGAAAATTAATGGGGTTAAAAATCTTTTGTAATTAAAAAAAAATATTTTTATTACATTAAGAAACGAACTGTAGCCCATAGTATATGAAGTAATAAAAGTATTTACATAAAGGATCGATGTCCGTCAAGAGGATCTAATGTAGTAATAATTAATAGAAGTTTTATTTAGACTTTAAATAGATAAATCTGTAAAAATTGCCTCTGGCAGGATTTGAAGCTGCAGTTCTATAATAAAGAATCCGGGTTGCAGCGGTAGCTAGCAACCTAGTAAGAGACGATCACGTCCAATGTTAAAAAATATAAAAACCCATAGCTCCTAAAAAGGAGTCAGATCAAAACAAAAAGTACACTATTAGAACCGCCTTGTGCGAAACCCCTGTATAGAAAACATTCTGTTCCTTGGCTTGAACAGCAAGGGAAATATATTGGTTTGAAAATGAAGAATAGTGGCAGCTACTAGAAAATTCTGCCTAAACGGCATATTTTTTTTTTCTTTTTTCTTTTTTTATTTTCCACGGATATCTTGGCACTGGAACATCGTAGAGAGTTGTTCAATGGCTCATTTTAAAGGAAATTATTTGAGCTAAAAATCTATTGTGACTAAAATAAATTATTTCTAAAAGAGAATAAATTTTTCCAATAAAAACTGCATTTCTGATGTCTTTTCATACTGCAGTCTTTTCAAAGATATTTGATTTTTGTACACAAATCATAATCGTATACCAGCGGTAAGATTTGAACCCACGCCTCCGAAGAGTACTGGTGGCTAATTAAATTAAAATACGATCATTAGAATAAAAAAAACCATCGCATACATTGGACTTAGTTAGCTACTTGATTGTTTAAGGTTCGTTTCTTACTACTTCAAAGGAGAAAAAGCCATAGGCTTTTTCCTGTTTGTAATCATACAGCATAGAATGAACCCCAGTAGCAACTGCCATTATCATATCAGTTGCAGCGGAGGCTAGCAATCTAGTAAGAGATGAAAATCCGGGTTGCAGTGGTAGCTAGCAACCTAGTAAGAGACGAAAACGTCCATTGTTAAGATATATATTTTACATTAAAAGATGATTACTACAAGATCCGGGTTGCAGCGGTAGCTAGCAACCTAGTAAGAGACGATCACGTCCAATGTTAAGAATATAAAAAACCCCTAACTAAAAAAAAAGTCAGATCAAAACAAAAAGTACACCATTAGAACCGCCTTGTCCGAAACCCCTATAAAGGAAACTTACCGCTCTTTGACTTGAATAACAAAGAAAATATATTAGCTTGAAAATCAAGAAAATTGACTTTAACCACGTTATTCTCCACAAACGGGATATTTTTTTTTTCTTTCTTCTTACAATAAAGAACGAAACCTTGCCCATGTTAACTAAAACATAAATAGGGATTATGTAATTTCCAATAGTATCATGGCTGTAGAGATGGCTGAAACCTATAGTTACACTAAAAGACGATCATTGGACGATCATAAGATTTACATTAAAAGTTACAGTAAAGAACGAACCTTAGCCCATAGTGACTGAAATAAGAATATCTAGGTTGCAGCGGTAGCTAGCAACCTATTAATTACATAGTCCGGGTTGCAGTGGTAGCTAGCAACCTCGTAAGAAACACCAAATTAAAAGATGATCATTAGAAGAACAAACCATTGCTTATATTGGACTTAGCTGCCTGATTCTTTTAGGTTCGTCTCTTACTATTCCAAGGAAGAAAAAGCCGTAGGCTTTTTCCTGTTTGTAATAATACATTAAAAGATAACCATATGTGATTATAATAAAGAACGACTTGTTGCCTATACTAAATTTTATAGGCCACTTAAACTATAGTATAGGCTAGTATTTATCCGGGTTGCAGCGGTAGCTAGCAACCTAGTATCCGGGTTGCAGCGGTAGCTAGCAACCTAGTAAGAGACGATCACGTCCAATGTTAAGAAATATAAAAACCCATAGTTCCTAACAGAGGAGTCAGATCAAAACAAAAAGTACACCATTAGAACCGCCTTGTCCGAAACCTCTATAAAGGAAACTTACCGCCCTTTGGCTTGAATAACAAAGAAAATATATTGGCTTGAAAATCAAGCAAATTGACTTTTACCACGTTATTCTCCCCAAACGGGATATTTTTTTCTCTTTTCTTTCTTTTCCAGAGATAGCTTGGCACTGGAACATCGTAGAGGGTTGTTCAATAGCTCATTTTAAAGGAAATTAATTGGGTTGAAAACCTTTTGTAAGTAAAATAAATTATTTCTAAAAGAGAATAAATTTTTCCACCAAAAACTGCATTTTCGATGTCTTTTCACACTGCAGTATTTCAAACATTATACCAGCGGTAAGATTTGAACCCACGCCTCCGAAGAGACTGGTGGCTAACACCAGTGCCTTGGACCACTCGGCCAGGCTGTCTCTCATAAATAATATATATGTGAATCTGGGTTGTAGCAGTAGCTAGCAACCTAGTAAGAGACGATCAGTCCAATGCTAAGAAATATAACAAAACTCCTAAAAATAGAGTCAAATCAAAACAAAAGTACATCATTAGAACTACCTTGTCTGAAACCCTACTAGATAAATAATTAATGTCGTGAGAGTTTTATATTAGAGCTATGACGTGAATGGAAAAACACGATATTATGTTGTGGTTTCTGAAGACGTCATGAAATAATATCATTGCGCTATGACGTCAATAAAATCATTATGCCGTGACGTCATAATTACTATATAAGAAGCGTCAGAACTGTAAATGTTCTCATTCATAATTACATAATGGTTTCAATCAAGCAAGCTGCACGCAAGCTAAAAAAACAGTACTACACAAACAACAGAGATAGTATCTTGAAAAGAGAAAAGCAAAGGTATTCAACTGACCAGGCGTATCGAGAAGTAAAAATTGAGAGAGCAAAACAAAACAGCAAGATGTGTTATCAAAATGATGAAGATTATAGACATGCAAAAATTGAGACAGCCAAACAAAAGTTCAAGCAGAGTTATCACAATGATGAAGATTACCGCATCAAATATAAGAAAAACCAAAAGCAAAGGTATTCAACCGTCCAGGTGTATCGAGAAGTAAAAATTGAGACAGCCAAACAAAAGATCAAGGAGCGTTACTGGGGTGACAAAATCTATAATGAAAAAATTAAATTCTCTGCTAGGTTGTACCGAAGAACGCATAAGGACAAAGGGAAAAATTACATTCAGAAATACAAGAAGATGGCAAAAATGCAGGCTGATCTTTGTAAATTGAGAAACATTTTACGCATGTTTTATCGGGATCACGAAAAGTATTCAAAATTACAGATTAAAATTCTCTTTGAAAGAGCGGATGCTGTTGAAAAGTCGGCTAGAAATTCTTTGGCAAAGCTTCATAGTAATATCCAAAAGAAATGTTGTCAGTTTAACGAAAAGCTTCCAAGGTATGGATTGGAAACTGCGGAACAGTTTATAGATGCAATGGAAAATGTTCGACAACACAGTGAATATACGGAGGCGTACTTCTTTGAAAATTCGTATATTAATTTTGGAAGGAGCAATTGCAGTTTATGTAGCAGCAATAAAAATATATATACAAGCATACCTATCAACAGTGAAGGAAAAGCAATGTTTTTCAATTATGGCGAAAACGAGCCTGTTAGGGTTATTAGTAAATGTGTTTGTAAGACTAATGATTTAGAACAAATTCCTGGAACACCGACTCAAGAAAAAAGCATTTCTAACTGTGTTTTAAACAGTTCTTTTAGTTCTTCTGAATATTTGGCAAAAAATTCTCTAATGTAGTAGAACAAACTGTCCTGAAAAGTACGAGACAACTATTGAAAAATGCTCTGAATCTAGATCTGACAAGGAAATTATGATGGCTGAAGTCACCTATAACAATCTGAGTAATATGTATAATGAGCCAACACCAGAGCTACTTGATTGTTGATTCTAGCATTTCATTTTGTTTTGTTTTGATGTTTAGAATCATTTTTTGCTATTATAAGATGAATTTTGTATTCGTGGTTAGCGGCACTAGCACAAGTGTGTGCCTGATGAAGAAAACCAATTACATTTTTCCTCGATTGCATTATCCTGTATTTTTTATTTTGAGTGAGATTTTTCCCTTTTTATTTTCCATGAGTTTTTTTTTGTTATATTGTATGGGCAGTGGGTGCAGCGGCGGGGATTTTCTTTTGTACGAGACGGTGGAACGTGTTCTACTGTCTTGTATGGAGGGTTCCATGTTGTTGTACTTATTGTTTATGATGATATGGCAGGGTGGTTTTCGTCGCTATTTATGTTATGTTGTATCTTTTTATTTTGTATTTTATTTATGATAAATTTTATTTTTAATTTATTTTCTCTTTTTTTCAGTTTTTTTTCTTTTGTTATTGATTGCGGCCCTCCTGGATACTGGAGATCACTTGTGGTTGTTGTAAGTAGAGTTAATTTTTCTATGAGTTTCCTCGTTTGCCTCCTAAGCTTGTGTCTTGAAAAAATGAGTTGGATTATGACAATAGTAGACTAAGAAGTACTATTTTGCCCAGACATATAGCCAAACAGGTTCTTCTAGTAGTCCTATTCTACAGGAGCATTACACTCTTTGCCAGGGGAATGACGCAATTTCAAAGTTCAATGTCTTTTTGGTGATAAACCCAAACCAGCACGTCTTGTTTCGTTGTTATGCAATTATTTTTGTATATATTCAACTTTCATATTTGATTCTCAATCAGTTTTGAATAGTTTATATTCGAGATTTTGAAATTAGTAAGAGAATTGAATTCAAAGAGAGAATAGTTTTTATTTGCAAGGATATTAGTAGAGGAAAAAAAATGAGGGGTGCATTTACATTATTGGAGATTAATGATGGAGCTAACAACAGTGTGTAATTACTTCTTTAGTTTACGAGATTTGCGAATTTTTTGCGAAGAGGTATTAGCGTAAAGGTATTGCGATGGTTAAGAATGCCTCACGGGGTAATTAAAGAATGGGGTGCTTACATCAGATACTTAATAGATTTGACGATTACAAGAGACATTGCTAGAGTCAAATATATTTGGTGTTGGTGATATTATGACTCTCCAAGTCCCCTGGGGAAAGGGCTGCACAGTGTATCGGTATCGGACGTATTATTTTTGGGCGTATTGCTATCGCAGGTATCTATACAGATTTTTAGTAGCTCGTATAAAAGATATTACTCATATCTACGTTCTTCCTATAAATTCAACCATCAGCAACTTCAAAACAGCACTAAAAACGGCACTTTTGGTGCAATGTCTCAAGTGGAAAAGTTGGGGCTAGTGGACTACCAGCACTTTTAGATTGACGTTTAATGGGTCATTCGAAAGCTAATGCTCGTATCTACGTGATGTTTATCATTTCTACCATCACTTAAAACAATACTTTTGATGTCACTTCTTAAGTAGATTAAATAAAAAAAAACAAGTTTTTTTTTTTAAATTAAAGCAAGGAACGACGGTAAAACTTAAACCGAACAGAAAGTCAAACTTTTGCGTAAAAAACGAGGTGTTGAGGAGGGGACAGCCCCTTTCATATACAGAATAGAGTTTTATGGATATTGGTAAAAGTGGTATTTTACTTTTAAAAAGTTCAATATTCGAAGCTAGCTTCAGCAGGAGCTTAGGTTAGTAGTGGTGACAATTGAGATATAAGGAGCAATTGCCCCCTATTTTTGAAAAAATATCTTTTTGTGGCATTTATACTTTTAAAAAATACAAAGTTCAATATTCGAAGCTAGCTTCAGCAGGAGCTTAGGATAGTAGTGGTGACAATTGAGATATAAGGAGCAATTGCCCCCTATTTTTGAAAAAAATACCTTTTTGTGGCATTTATACTTTTAAAAAATACAAAGTTCAATATTCGAAGCTATTTTCAGCAGGAGCTTAGGATAGTAGTGGTGACAATTGAGATATAAGGAGCAATTGCCCCCTATTTTTGAAAAAAATACCTTTTTGTGGCATTTATACTTTTGAAAAATTCAATATTCGAAGCTAGCTCCAGCAGGAGCTTAGGATAGTAGTGGTGACAATTGAGATATAAGGAGCAATTGCCCCCTATTTTTGAAAAAAATACCCTTTTGTGGCATTTATACTTTTAAAAAATTCAATATTCGAAGCTAGCTCCAGCAGGAGCTTAGGATAGTAGTGGTGACAATTGAGATATAAGGAGCAATTGCCCCCTATTTTTGAAAAATACCTTTTTGTGGCATTTATACTTTTAAAAAATACAAAGTTCAATATTCGAAGCTATCTTCAGCAGGAGCTTAGGATAGTAGTGGTGACAATTGAGATATAAGGAGCAATTGCCCCCTATTTTTGAAAAAATACCTTTTTGTGGCATTTATACTTTTAAAAAATACAAAGTTCAATATTCGAACCTATCTTCAGCAGGAGCTTAGGATACTAGTGGTGACAATTGAGATATAAGGAGCAATTGCCCCCTATTTTTGAAAAAAATACCTATATATTTTGTGGCATTTATACTTTTAAAAAATTCAATATTCGAAGCTAGCTCCAGCAGGAGCTTAGGATAGTAGTGGTGACAATTGAGATATAAGGAGCAATTGCCCCCTATTTTTGAAAAATACCTTTTTGTGGCATTTATACTTTTAAAAAATACAAAGTTCAATATTCGAAGCTAGCTTCAGCAGGAGCTTAGGATAGTAGTGGTGACAATTGAGATATAAGAGCAATTGCCCCCTATTTTTGAAAAATACCTTTTTGTGGCATTTATACTTTTAAAAAATACAAAGTTCAATATTCGAAGCTATCTTCAGCAGGAGCTTAGATAGTAGTGGTGACAATTGAGATATAAGGAGCAATTGCCCCCTATTTTTGAAAAAATACCTTTTTGTGGCATTTATACTTTTAAAAAATACAAAGTTCAATATTCGAACCTATCTTCAGCAGGAGCTTAGGATAGTAGTGGTGACAATTGAGATATAAGGAGCAATTGCCCCCTATTTTTGAAAAAAATACCTATATGAGGGGGTTCGCCCCTTCGTCAATACCTCACTCTTTAGGCTAAAGTTTGTTTATTGCTTTCAAAAGAGCTATTTATTCTAATTAAGCGACCTTTTTGATTCAGGGGTCATTTTTAAAGAATTGGAACAAAATTTGAACTTAGCGTGAAAGGCGAGGTGTTGAGGAGGAGGGAACCCCCCTCATATACGTAATAATTTTGGTTCATTTAAGTTTTAGTGTTTCTCCTTACTTTCAGTGGAAAATTTTTTTGAATATTTCTAATGCACTAAAACATAGAGCGCTACAAACATCAGAATCAACTTTAGAGGGACAATTTATCTGTAAAAGAGGGGTTATTATTTCCTTACTAAATTTTTCTTCTTTTTTTTTTTAAGGAGGAAGTGGATTCATGCAATTACTCTCCCCCTGAAAAACGACCGAGATGGAACGATACCACATCGATGCAAGCTACCAAAATACATGGTGAAAATATCCCTTTACACATTGACAACGATTCGAGTGGAACAAGAAAACAGTTAAGGGCACTTCTAAAAACACAGAAAAAGGACAAACATACCCTTCTGTATAATGGTAGAGATGTGAGACGCTTTAGTCTATTAAATCACGCAATGAAATACCCTGTGATATCGTTATACCCCGTGATATCGTTATGCTAAGCATTCCAAAACACAAAAATGCTTCAGCGACCAAAGAGATTTTTTTTTTTTTTTTTTTTTTTTTTTTTTTTTTTTTTTTTTTTTTTTTTTTTAATGTTTCTGTACATTGTGATTTAGAAATTAAAGGCTATTAAATGTTTCACAAGTTCAAAACGGTTAATAGTTTTTTTTTTAGAGTTTCGGTTACTATTGAGCCTTACGTGCCTGAAATCATGAATTAGAATATTTAATTAGCTGTTTGGGTTTTCAGACACCATAGCTAGTTGAAACTCTACATAAATATCTTCATTTTTAACCTAATTGCGTATAGTTTAAATAATTCTAGGAGGATGAAGTATTTTTCTACTTAACAACTACATTAATAACTTCCAAGATGATAGGACAGTATGACACAGAATTTATCAGTTACCGAGAGTTCAATAACTCCCCTCGCAATGACTTCCAAGGGTTTTATGACTCCTCCCCACAATGAATTCAGATGGTTTTAAGACTCATCTCACTAGTCATAACTCCATTCAACCTTGAGCGAAGGTATAAAAGTTTGATGAAGTATTTCTCTGCTTAACAACTACATTAATAGCCTCCAAGATGATAGGACTGTTTGACACCGAATTTATCAGTTTGAAAAAATCATCTTGCGGTGTTATATTCGAATGTGCTTTTTTATTATTGTCTATGGATCTCGAAGAAATTGACTGTTATCATTGGTTAGTGAACTATAATCTGTTTGAGTATGATAAAAGCTTGTGGAGTACTACATTACGTTATATAAACAGACTGGGATTCTATGATAGAGTGATTACACCACTTAATAATACTAGTCAGGAACTGAGAAATGTCCAGGAGGAAGTCAGTGAAATTTGCAGCTTTTTCGGAGTTGAAGCGCTCTACGTAAAAGGGCAATGTACCTACAGATAAAGTTTTAATTCAAAAGTGTGACCCTAGGATTCCACTTTTCAATCTAGAAGAGTTTA
Organism: Artemia sinica; assembly: GCA_027921565.1. NCBI lineage: Eukaryota > Metazoa > Arthropoda > Branchiopoda > Anostraca > Artemiidae > Artemia > Artemia sinica. The sequence goes on along the minus strand of JAPEVW010000216.1, from coordinate 144,884 downwards.
AGTGTCCTAAATTTGAAGGGGGCTATCACCGTCCTGAAGACGAGGTTAGGTTCTTCGCACAGTGGATACCTAAGAACATACCTGATCGGGATAAATCCATAAGACATGTTAAAAACTATCCTATATCATGGGACCATCGTTTGTGGATGTTTAAGAGTGAACTCTAAGTACTATTTTTATGTAAACATTTGTTGTTGTTGTTTTTTTTTTCTCAAAAAAAAAATCTGTTAATACATTTAAGCAATAAATATCTTTAAACTTAACCCCTTCATGTTCTTTAGAATAGTTCTATTGTAAGCAAGTAACAAACTCTCTTTCCTGAAGTCACCTCTTGGATACACAATACAGAAATTCATACTATACCTTAAATGCATTCAGATATTTTCTTGATAAAACATAGTCGTGACTACATCAGATGGTTTTGTGATGCAGTGAGTTGTTACTAGTAGTAGCACTTTCGTGTTTTTTTTTTGCAAGCCATTCATACTATACCTTAAATGCATTCAGATATTTTCTTGATAAAACATAGGCGTGACTACATCAGATGGTTTTGTAGTGCAGTGAGTTGTTACTAGTAGTAGTAGTTTTTTTTTTTTGCAAGCCATTCATACTATACCTTAAATGCATTCAGATATTTTCTTGATAAAACATAGCCATGACTACATCAGATGGTTTTGTAGTGCAGTGAGCTGTTACTAGTAGTAGTATTTTCGTGTTTTTTGCAAGCAATTCATACTATACCTTAAATGCTTCCAATATATGATGTATGTAAATACTTTTCCTACATCTCCGATGTTTTAATAGACATTCTAAACGTTCGATATGCTAGCCTACTCTAAAAATAATGAACACATAACAATGTAAGGTATAATATATTTTTAATGAAATAATGTCATGTAGAATTGAACAACTTTGGACATTTTGAATCTGTTCCTAAAATGCTTCACCATGAACTCTCTTGATAGTATAGCTATTGTCTTCTCTTAGTTCGTAATCAGTAGAATAATCATTATTCCATTTTGACTCATACACAATTTTAATAGGTGTGTCATCGACAGGGTCAATATGCTTTTCGTCTTTGGTATTATTTGATTCATTGACTGTTTGATCAATGGCAGTAACGTTTGCTGGTACTTTGTTTTTCATCGATTCATCTTTATATTCCTTAGTGATATTTTCTGCCAATGCCCTTTTTATTTTTCTAGAAATTTCACTGTCTATTATCACACTATTTTTACACAGGTAACAGTTCCGGCACGTAGACAGGATATGGTTTATGATATTAGTAGAAGAGTAGGCCTTTCTTTTCGTCTTTGCTTTCGTTTGAATGCTAATACCCGAAAGCTGACGATATGGTTTAACACTGGGTAACATGTTACCACAAGCACTAGCAAGAAGATGCCCCTCTTTATCAACTATTATTTTTATGTTGGCATTCTCTTTGAGTGTAATCATCTCCGGAGATCTCAATCTCGCATATCCACCATCATAAGAGTTGAATTTTTTTGGTACTCCAAAGAAATTCAATTCCTTACTGTCATGACAACGCACGCATACGTATCCGATAGTACTACCACCTGTACTTATTTCATAGTTTAAATACTTCTCCTTGTCAGCATTCAATGCTACAATAACACTATCATGTGAACACACTTTTTTAAAATGCTTCATCTTCACTTTTTTAGAGATATTAGTTATGTGTTTATCGTTCCACTGTGTAAGAAATACTGATTTAATATATGCAATAAACTAGGTAGTGTCGATAACCGGTCATAGAGCAATAGTGGGAAAGCCACATCGTGTCTCAGGGACAAGCATAGAGTACAATTCATTCAAGAAATTGTGAAAATATTTGTAAGCAAGTAATAAACACGTTTTGAAACTACATGCTATTTGCATGCCTTTCCTTGGCACCTTTCCAAAAATGAGCGGGGATCCCCCACTGGTTCCTGCACATTGCAAAAAGTGAGCAGTACGAAAAACTTGAAACCTTTCCAAACGAGCGGGGATTCCCCACTGATTCCTACACATTGCAAAAAGTGAGCAGTACGAAAACTCCACGTTTTCAACCAGACCGGTTTTTTAGGGACCAATCAGGAGAGACATGCAAAGTCGACATAGCTTTATTTCATCTTTTTTAAGGTTAATTTAGACTAGGTTACGTGCGCTTCTTACACAGTGGAACGATAAACACATAACTAATATCTCTAAAAAAGTGAAGATGAAGCATTTTTAAAAAGTGAGTACTGCTCACTTTTTGTTCACATGATAGTGTTATTGTAGCATTGAATGCTGACAAGGAGAAGTATTTAAACTATGAAATAAGTACAGGTGGTAGTACTATGACAAGGAGAAGTATTTAAACTATGAAATAAGTAGCGGTACTATCGGATACGTATGCGTGCGTTGTCATGACAGTAAGGAATTGAATTTCTTTGGAGTACCAAAAAAATTCAACTCTTATGATGGTGGATATGCGAGATTGAGATCTCCGGAGATGATTACACTCAAAGAGAATGCCAACATAAAAATAAATAGTTGATAAAGAGGGGCATCTTCTTGCTAGTGCTTGTGGTAACATGCTACCCAGTGTTAAACCATATCGTCAGCTTTCGGGTATTAGCATTCAAACGAAAGCAAAGACGAAAAGAAAGGCCTACTCTTCTACTAATATCATAAACCATATCCTGTCTACGTGCCGGAACTGTTACCTGTGTAAAAATAGTGTGATAATAGACAGTGAAATTTCTAGAAAAATAAAAAGGGCATTGGCAGAAAATATCACTAAGGAATATAAAGATGAATCGATGAAAAACAAAGTACCAGCAAACGTTACTGCCATTGATCAAACAGTCAATGAATCAAATAATACCAAAGACGAAAAGCATATTGACCCTGTCGATGACACACCTATAAAATTGTGTATGAGTCAAAATGGAATAATGATTATTCTACTGATTACGAACTAAGAGAAGACAATAGCTATACTATCAAGAGAGTTCATGGTGAAGCATTTTATGGAACAGATTCAAAATGTCCAAAGTTGTTCAATTCTACATGACATTATTTCATTAAAAATATATTATACCTTACATTGTTATGTGTTCATTATTTTGTAGAGTAGGCTAGCATATCGAACGTTTAGAATGTCTATTAAAACATCGGAGATGTAGGAAAAGTATTTACATACATCATATATTGGAAGCATTTAAGGTATAGTATGAATTGCTTGCAAAAAACACGAAAATACTACTACTAGTAACAGCTCACTGCACTACAAAACCATCTGATGTAGTCATGGCTATGTTTTATCAAGAAAATATCTGAATGCATTTAAGGTATAGTATGAATGGCTTGCAAAAAAAAAAAATACTACTACTACTAGTAACAACTCACTGCACTACAAAACCATCTGATGTAGTCACGCCTATGTTTTATCAAGAAAATATCTGAATGCATTTAAGGTATAGTATGAATGGCTTGCAAAAAAAAAACACGAAAGTGCTACTACTAGTAACAACTCACTGCATCACACAAAACCATCTGATGTAGTCACGACTATGTTTTATCAAGAAAATATCTGAATGCATTTAAGGTATAGTATGAATTTCTGTATTGTGTATCCAAGAGGTGACTTCAGGAAAGAGTTTGTTACTTGCTTACAATAGAACTATTCTAAAGAACATGAAGGGGTTAAGCTTAAAGATATTTATTGCTTAAATGTATTAACAGATTTTTTTTTTTTTTTGAGAAAAAAAAAACAACAACAACAAATGTTTACATAAAAATAGTACTTAGAGTTCACTCTTAAACATCCCAAACGATGGTCCCATGATATAGGATAGTTTTTAACATGTCTTATGGATTTATCCCGATCAGGTATGTTCTTAGGTATCCACTGTGCGAAGAACCTAACCTCGTCTTCAGGACGGTGATAGCCCCCTTCAAATTTAGGACACTTAAACTCTTCTAGATTGAAAAGTGGAATCCTAGGGTCACACTTTTGAATTAAAACTTTATCTGTAGGTACATTGCCCTTTACGTAGAGCGCTTCAACTCCGAAAAAGCTGCAAATTTCACTGACTTCCTCCTGGACATTTCTCAGTTCCTGACTAGTATTATTAAGTGGTGTAATCACTCTATCATAGAATCCCAGTCTGTTTATATAACGTAATGTAGTACTCCACAAGCTTTTATCATACTCAAACAGATTATAGTTCACTAACCAATGATAACAGTCAATTTCTTCGAGATCCATAGACAATAATAAAAAAGCACATTCGAATATAACACCGCAAGATGATTTTTTCAAACTGATAAATTCGGTGTCAAACAGTCCTATCATCTTGGAGGCTATTAATGTAGTTGTTAAGCAGAGAAATACTTCATCAACTTTTATACCTTCGCTCAAGGTTGAATGGAGTTATGACTAGTGAGATGAGTCTAAAACCATCTGAATTCATTGTGGGGAGGAGTCATAAAACCCTTGGAAGTCATTGCGAGGGGAGTTATTGAACTCTCGGTAACTGATAAATTCTGTGTCATACTGTCCTATCATCTTGGAAGTTATTAATGTAGTTGTTAAGTAGAAAAATACTTCATCCTCCTAGAATTATTTAAACTATACGCAATTAGGTTAAAAATGAAGATATTTATGTAGAGTTTCAACTAGCTATGGTGTCTGAAAACCCAAACAGCTAATTAAATATTCTAATTCATGATTTCAGGCACGTAAGGCTCAATAGTAACCGAAACTCTAAAAAAAAACTATTAACCGTTTTGAACTTGTGAAACATTTAATAGCCTTTAATTTCTAAATCACAATGTACAGAAACATTAAAAAAAAAAAAAAAAAAAAAAAAAAAAAAAAAAAAATCTCTTTGGTCGCTGAAGCATTTTTGTGTTTTGGAATGTTTAGCATAACGATATCACGGGGTATAACGATATCACAGGGTATTTCATTGCGTGTGATTAATAGACTAAAGCGTCTCACATCTCTACCATTATACAGAAGGGTATGTTTGTCCTTTTTCTGTGTTTTTAGAAGTGCCCTTAACTGTTTTCTTGTTTCACTCGAATCGTTGTCAATGTGTAAAGGGATATTTTCACCATGTATTTTGGTAGCTTGCATCGATGTGGTATCGTTCCATCTCGGTCGTTTTTCAGGGGGAGAGTAATTGCATGAATCCACTTCCTCCTTAAAAAAAAAGAAGAAAAATTTAGTAAGGAAATAATAACCCCTCTTTTACAGATAAATTGTCCCTCTAAAGTTGATTCTGATGTTTGTAGCGCTCTATGTTTTAGTGCATTAGAAATATTCAAAAAAATTTTCCACTGAAAGTAAGGAGAAACACTAAAACTTAAAATGAACCAAAATTATTACGTATATGAGGGGGGTTCCCTCCTCCTCAACACCTCGCCTTTCACGCTAAGTTCAAATTTTGTTCCAATTCTTTAAAAATGACCCCTGAATCAAAAAGGTCGCTTAATTAGAATAAATAGCTCTTTTGAAAGCAATAAACAAACTTTAGCCTAAAGAGTGAGGTATTGACGAAGGGGCGAACCCCCTCATATAGGTATTTTTTTCAAAAATAGGGGGCAATTGCTCCTTATATCTCAATTGTCACCACTACTATCCTAAGCTCCTGCTGAAGATAGGTTCGAATATTGAACTTTGTATTTTTTAAAAGTATAAATGCCACAAAAAGGTATTTTTTTCAAAAAATAGGGGGCAATTGCTCCTTATATCTCAATTGTCACCACTACTATCCTAAGCTCCTGCTGAAGATAGCTTCGAATATTGAACTTTGTATTTTTTAAAAGTATAAATGCCACAAAAAGGTATTTTTCAAAAATAGGGGGCAATTGCTCCTTATATCTCAATTGTCACCACTACTATCCTAAGCTCCTGCTGAAGCTAGCTTCGAATATTGAACTTTGTATTTTTTAAAAGTATAAATGCCACAAAAAGGTATTTTTCAAAAATAGGGGCAATTGCTCCTTATATCTCAATTGTCACCACTACTATCCTAAGCTCCTGCTGGAGCTAGCTTCGAATATTGAATTTTTTAAAAGTATAAATGCCACAAAATATATAGGTATTTTTTTCAAAAATAGGGGGCAATTGCTCCTTATATATCTCAATTGTCACCACTACTATCCTAAGCTCCTGCTGAAGATAGGTTCGAATATTGAACTTTGTATTTTTTAAAAGTATAAATGCCACAAAAAGGTATTTTTTCAAAAATAGGGGGCAATTGCTCCTTATATCTCAATTGTCACCACTACTATCCTAAGCTCCTGCTGAAGATAGCTTCGAATATTGAACTTTGTATTTTTTAAAAGTATAAATGCCACAAAAAAGGTATTTTTCAAAAATAGGGGGCAATTGCTCCTTATATCTCAATTGTCACCACTACTATCCTAAGCTCCTGCTTGAGCTAGCTTCGAATATTGAATTTTTTAAAAAGTATAAATGCCACAAAAAGGTATTTTTTCAAAAATAGGGGGCAATTGCTCCTTATATCTCAATTGTCACCACTACTATCCTAAGCTCCTGCTGGAGCTAGCTTCGAATATTGAATTTTTTAAAAGTATAAATGCCACAAAAAGGGTATTTTTTTCAAAATAGGGGGCAATTGCTCCTTATATCTCAATTGTCACCACTACTATCCTAAGCTCCTGCTGAAAATAGCTTCGAATATTGAACTTTGTATTTTTTAAAAGTATAAATGCCACAAAAAGGTATTTTTTCAAAAATAGGGGGCAATTGCTCCTTATATCTCAATTGTCACCACTACTATCCTAAGCTCCTGCTGAAGCTAGTTTCGAATATTGAACTTTGTATTTTTTAAAAGTATAAATGCCACAAAAAGATATTTTTTCAAAAATAGGGGGGCAATTGCTCCTTATATCTCAATTGTCACCACTACTATCCTAAGCTCCTGCTGAAGCTAGCTTCGAATATTGAACTTTGTATTTTTTAAAAGTATAAATGCCACAAAAAGATATTTTTTCAAAAATAGGGGGCAATTGCTCCTTATATCTCAATTGTCACCACTACTAACCTAAGCTCCTGCTGAAGCTAGCTTCGAATATTGAACTTTTTAAAAGTAAAATACCACTTTTACCAATATCCATAAAACTCTATTCTGTATATGAAAGGGGCTGTCCCCTCCTCAACACCTCGCTTTTTACGCAAAAGTTTGACTTTCTGTTCGGTTTAAGTTTTACCGTCGTTCCTTGCTTTAATTTAAAAAAAAACTTGTTTTTTTTTTATTTAATCTACTTAAGAAGTGACATCAAAAGTATTGTTTTAAGTGATGGTAGAAATGATAAACATCACGTAGATATGAGCATTAGCTTTCGAATGACCCATTAAACGTCAATCTAAAAGTGCTGGTAGTCCACTAGCCCCAACTTTTCCACTTGAGACATTGCACCAAAAGTGCCGTTTTTAGTGCCGTTTTGAAGTTGCTGATGGTTGAATTTATAGGAAGAACGTAGATATGAGTAATATCTTTTATACGAGCTACTAAAAATCTGTATAGATACCTGCGATAGCAATACGCCCAAAAATAATACGTCCGATACCGATACACTGTGCAGCCCTTTCCCCAGGGAACTTGGAGGGTCATAATATCACCAACACCAAATATATTTGACTCTAGCAATGTCTCTTGTAATCGTCAAATCTATTAAGTATCTGATGTAAGCACCCCATTCTTTAATTACCCCGTGAGGCATTCTTAACCATCGCAATACCTTTACGCTAATACCTCTTCGCAAAAAATTCGCAAATCTCGTAAACTAAAGAAGTAATTACATCACTGTTGTTAGCTCCATCATTAATCTCCAATAATGTAAATGCACCCCTCATTTTTTTTCCTCTACTAATATCCTTGCAAATAAAAACTATTCTCTCTTTGAATTCAATTCTCTTACTAATTTCAAAATCTCGAATATAAACTATTCAAAACTGATTGAGAATCAAATATGAAAGTTGAATATATACAAAAATAATTGCATAACAACGAAACAAGACGTGCTGGTTTGGGTTTATCACCAAAAAGACATTGAACTTTGAAATTGCGTCATTCCCCTGGCAAAGAGTGTAATGCTCCTGTAGAATAGGACTACTAGAAGAACCTGTTTGGCTATATGTCTGGGCAAAATAGTACTTCTTAGTCTACTGACAATAATAGATTGAAAAAACTTGAGAGAAATTCGTTGAGTTGGATGTTCTGGGGAATGGGGTCTTAAATCCGGATTATGATGAGGGAACGATGGAGGATTTTCCAGTGGTTAAATATAAATTTCCAGTTGATATTGGAAATAAATCTACTATGGGTCAGCAAAGTTTGAGCATTTTCCATTTGAATTGTCAAGGTCTTTCTAGTTCATTTAATTTTTTAACCGAACTATGTAAGTTTTCTGAGTTGGATGTGCTTGCATTGAATGAAACGTGGCTTCGTAATCATACAATTAGTCTACTTGAAATTGATAGTTATAACTGTGTGACGCAGAATAGGGAATCACGATTACATGTTGGATTGGCTTTATATTGCAGGAAGAATATTACAATGAAAATACGGAATGATCTACGTGTGAATAAAGAGATGGTTTTTGAATCAATGGTGGTTGAACTTTGTAAGTCAGGAAAATTTTTCTTTGTGGTGGTTGTTTATCGACCTCCATCTGGAAATGTGCAGGAATTTAATGATTTGCTGAAGCGGCAAATGGATAAGTTGTCAGGTTTAAATCGCCCATGCTTTGTTTGTGGAGACTTTAATCTTGATCTATTTTCAGTAAATGTAAACCCGAGAGTTCGTGATTTTTTAAATGTTATGTTGGGTTACGGTTTAAGACCGACAGTTAATATATGTAGTCGAGTGACTTTGCGCTCAGAATCACTTTTGGATAATATATTTGTTAATGTGAAGTATGATTTTGCTGATGTTATTTTGAATGATGTTTCTGATCATTTTGGTGTTCTTGTTGTTATTAGAGAGTTTGGTGTCCCTACAGCTATGAATAAACCACCACAAATTTCTGCATTGAAAATGGATGCTGAGGCTCTTAACATATTCAGAAGAAAATTAAAGAACACTCAATTTGACTTTTTAGAAAGTAGTGATCTGCAAGTGAATGAAAAGTTTTCATTGTGGTATTCGGAAATAACTAAATTACTAAAAGAAAGTTGTACAGTTATTAAAAAGCCGGCGTTTCATGTTACCCCTAGAAAACCCTGGGTTACTAGAGGACTGATGAAGGCCATATCAAATCGAAGACTGCTATATAAATATTCTGTAGTGTCTCCTGAGGCGAAAGTGAGATACAAGAAATATAATTGTGAACTCAATAACTTATTACGAGAAGCGAGAATTAATTATTATCGAAATGAGTTTAAAAAAAGTGCAGGTAATCCCAGGCGAACGTGGAGAGTAATTCACTCTGTTCTCAGCCCTTCCAAAAGTTCAATTTTACCTGAAAATTTCAACACTGATGCTTCGATTGTAGATAATATGTGTGACCATTTTTCTATTGTTGGTAAACGGATAGCGAACTCCACGAGAAAATTTTCTGAGGATGGAACATACCACCAGTTTTTACCCGAGGAAAGTGATGTATCTGCATATCTGAAACCAGTAACTGCTAGTGAATTACGTACCACATTGTGGAACATGAGAAATAATGCTTCGGGTGCTGACTTCCTTTCATTGCGTGTACTTAAGTATGTTTTCTCGGAAATATGTGACCAGGTTTGTGTTCTATTTAATATGTGCCTAAAAGTTGGTGTTTTTTTCCCGATTTTATGAAAATTGCTAGAGTGGTTCCGCTTTTTAAGGGCGGGGAAAAAAATTTGCCGAATGATTATAGGCCTATTTCATTGCTGCCAGTTTTATCGAGAGTTTTTGAAAAATTGATTAGTGGCAGGATGGTTGATTTTCTGGAGAATAAAAAGTATTTTAGTAAAACTCAGTTTGGATTCCGTAAAGCAATGTCGACAGATAAAGCATGCTCTGGATCAAGGGTGGAAAGTTGCATCTGTTTTTTTGGACATTGTGAAAGCCTTTGATGCAGTGGACCATGGATTCTTCTGGTGAAGCTGAGGAATTGTGGTTTTCGAGGTATGTTTTATCGTCTATTGGAATCTTTTCTCCAGGATAGAAAGCAGTTTGTCAGTGCTGGTGAAATTAAATCGCAAGTTAAAAGTGTTGAATTCGGTGTCCCTCAAGGGTCTGTTTTGGGGCCACTACTGTTTCTTATATATATTGATGACCTGCGAAATGCTATCAATGGACTGTCTTTTGATTTAAAATGTCGTGATACTGGAGCATCAAAATCTATTTTGCCTTATTTCGCTGATGACACGCATCTAACTGTTGCTGCAAAAACCGGGGAAATGCTTATACAGAATCTTCAGACTGGCATGTTAAACATTGAGAAATGGATGAGGGTAAAAGACTTCAGCTAAACCATGCAAAATCCCATTTTGTAATGTATGGGAGAAGTAGCAATTACTACCCTTGGATTGAAAAAATACAGTTAGGTGAAAATATTCTGCCTCGGGAAGTTTCGACAAAGTATCTAGGGGTGATTGTTGATGAGTGCCTTAACTTCAAAGAGCACATTTCATGTGTTAGTGGCAAAGTTGCCAGAAATGTTGGGATGATGAGGAAACTGAAGCACTTTTTTCCGAAAGACATTATGAGATTGCTTTATTTTTCTTTTGTTCACCCATACCTTCTATATGGTTGTCTTGTGTGGTCAAGCACGTTTTTAATTCACCTTCGTCCCCTTAGAAGTTTACAAAATAATGCCCTACGTGTTTTAACTGGAGATAATCATAATATGTCTGTTAGACATAGATATAATCAAGTAAATATATTACCGATGGCTGGATTATTTCGTTTTTATAATGCTCTTTTTATGTTTAAATATACACACGCGTTATTACCTGAGTGTTTTAGGGAAATGTTTACAAGTGGTGTTAATTTTCATAATTACTCGACTAGAACATCAACACTAGTTCGGCGACCTCAGGTTATTACAAAGCGATCTGTTTTTTCCATAAGACATGTTGGCCCTCGGGTATGGGAACCATTAACGCAGGTAATTTCAACAATTGATGAGCTAAATGAATTTCGCAGTAAATTAAAAGGACAGTGTTTGTCTACATATGAGTTTTAATCCTTGCTGGGCGAATTTTCTCTCAAGTGATTGTGACACTTTTTTTTGGGAGGGCGACGAGGAGGTAGAATAGAATGAATGATTTTTAGTTTTGTGTCTTCGGTATCCAATTAGGTCGTGAAATTATTAGAAATTAATTTATTTCGTTTATTTTTATTTATTTATTTTTCTTCTTATTATTTTTTGTCCTTTTTTTTTTGGGGGGGGGGTCTAAGGCTGGCTGGTAGTAATTGTGCATGTAGGGTTTTGTAAAAGGTGATGTGTACCCATACAAGTTTAATAAACTTCGGGTTTTGTTGTTAATGTGTTGTATTTTTTTAATAAAACCTTTTTCTCTCTTTCTCTCTCTTAACATCTTTCTTATGTGCTATCATGAGCAGTGTTTCCACTTCTACTTATTTTGGTAGTAGAATACTTATTTTTTGGACTATTCTACTTCCAAATATTAAATCTACTTATCTACTTACTTTCTACTTATTTTTGGAGGCTTAAGTTTTCGTGCCGGCCAAGTATTTTGGTTTTAGAGGCCAGTGATTGCGTAATATGCCTTACCACGGTCCAGTTACCTATTACTATGAACGGTACATGCCTTAGAAGACAGGTTTTCTAATGTGACACTCATTTTTTGAATGCACTCCGACCAGTGATTGCGTAATATGCCTTACCACGGGCCAGGCATCTATATATTTGAACCCTACGCCTAAGGCATGGATATGTGTGTAGGTTTTCAACGAAGTGGGTTACCAGGGTCATTTGCAAAGAGGTGCCATTTCTATAGATGGTATAGTAATTTGAAATATCATGTGGAATTTGCTTGAAGGTATATACTTTGCGTACGCGCCCGTACCAAACAGGTTTTTCTGGTAGTCCTATTCTACAGGTCATTACACCTTTGCCAAGAGGAGCGAGTATAACTTGATTGATGATTAGGATTTGAATAAAAGGAATAGTTTTCTTTACAATTCATATTAGTAAGAGAATTGAATTCAAAGAGAATAGTTTATTTGCAAGGATATTAGTGAAAAAAAAAAAATGAGTGGTGCATTTACACTATTGGAGATTAATGATGGAACCGACAGCAGCAGCAGCAGCGATATACGAGTACCTAATGTAGCTGTGGAAATAACCGCTGGCTGTAGACTATGTCTTGAATGGGACATTATGTATGCGAGATACGTGATATCATTAAGCAAATTTAAGCAGGAGGAGCAGCTGTGTTTTGCTGGAAAAGTGAATATTCTCCATATAAATAAACTTCGGTCAGCATTAGATGTCCTAACGAAATATATTGATGAGAACAAAATGCATCAGTGAATATTATTATTGTAATTATGTTCAATAAAAATGTTTCTAAATCAATGGTATTTTTTTCTTTTTCTATAGTAGACAAGCGTATATTTCATAGAGTAGAAAAAAGAAATTCTGTTTAGTCTGAAGTTGGTGTGTGAGAGAGGACTAAAAAAAATGGATAGATTCGAGAAAGGTCGAATCATGAGGAATCTAGTTCTTATGGAAAAACGTTTGATTCTAGATGATGATTTTCTAGAGTTGTCTATTCAAAGGAAGATATTTTCTCGAGGAATGCTTGTCGATATAATGAAAACTGATTCTCCATCATTAGACTATTGTATGAAGCTTCTACATCGTGGTCCAAATGCATTTACACAATTTATTGATATATTGATCACGACACGACAAAATGATATTGTGGATATGCTTTTAAACATTAGTTTAGAAATTTAGGACTTTTTTTCATAAGAAAGATGGTGCTCAAGGATGATTTACTCCTCTCTCTCTCTCTCTCAGTCATTTTTTTTGTTGCTAGCTCAGTTTCATTGTGGCAGTGAGAGCGTTAACACATGACAAAATGTTCCATACATGTCCGTTATGTATGTACACACAGGGCAGCTGGTCATCATGTGAGAATTGCACAATGATTGAGGAGTATGATGAAAAGTGTGGATTATGCAACCCGTGTAAATTGCACAGAGGATATGCTGTACAAATTAAAGGTTGTAATTCCTGTCTTGAAGAGGTGTGTGACTCTCATCCTAGAGGTCACCTATGCTCCAATTGTCATTATGATAAATGCAAGCAGTGGGAGAGTACATATCCCGGTATGATTGGAAAGAATCCTAACCGTGATTTTAGTTTATTGCTACGAGATTGGTATCGTCGTGGTTTTAGATTGTTCTGGGAGGAGGAACCGGGTCAACGATTCAACTGTTGGAACAACAAAAGAATATGGTTTCTACGTCATCGTTGTGAAGACACTGGGTGTTATGATTATAAGCCCACTGATTTTTATTTGGCTGTGACGGAATGTGATTCGACACTTGAGGACACTGTTTGTGAAATTGCTTCAAATAGGCAAATTGAAACATGTGAATTCTATAGAATGAATGAGAATAGTATCATTGACTATACAAAGAGATATGACAAGAGTGAAGTCACACTCTACTGTAGAAAATGTGACCCTGACATTGCACTACATCAGGATCAGTACACTGTGAATTCAGATAATCTACCTGCACTAGTTGTTGTCGACAAATACCTAGTAGTGGATGAAATCTAAAGAGTAGAAAAGTCGTTTTTACATGTATATAATTTTTTTTTTATTAATAAAACAATTTCACATACATCTTTAGAACATTTTATTCTTAGGGCACTAAAATCAATATTAAATACACTTGTAAGTATATTCTCCACTAGAAAGTCGTTCAATTGAGGTAAGTCAACGTAGATGTCGAGAAACTGCTTGTAGGTGTAGCCACGACATCTGAACATGAAAAAGAGTAGTGCATGAAAGCCACAAGTCTTAGTCGCTAAATCCTGTACTCTTCGTTGATTTTGAATAATGGTTTTCCCACTGCTTTCAATAAAGTTGCTGATGTATGGTGCGTAGAATTTATACGATAGGCCAAGAGGATCAAAAAATTCAATATTCTTCGCTGTTTGAAAGATGCTTAGCCAATGACCGGTCTTCAAAGTCGACGGACTGCTATTAACAATGATCAGGGTATTGTATGCCGGCCAAGTATTTTGGTTTTGATTCCGTTGAATTGTAATCCTATAATGTCTTAAAGAATGGAAGGGTGCAATTGTTTTTAGAAGCGGCATCTTTGTCGGGAGCGGCAAAAAGGAAATTCGGGAAATTATAAAGATCAGTTTAAATGAATGAATTTGTTTAAACCGTAAGACCATCCATATATAACCCATGTATTATTCGCCCAGTTCGCCAGTTTACTATCTAATATCAGCAGCTGAAGAGCCATTGAGAATTCATGAGTTTGTCAGGAGCTCAAAAGCGTAAATTGGCAGCATTGAAGAAGGAGAAAGTAGCAGAAAAGCAAGTTTCTCTGAACAGATGGATTAAGAAGCAAAAGCCAAGTTAACCGGCTCGGCAAGTAAGTAACCTACAGTATTTGTGTTTTATTAAGTCGTTTCTTTTTTTCGCGATCTGGTGGACCAAAGTTACTATTCTGAACCGCGCTGGGTAGTTTATATGGTGTTAAGGGGATGCGGTACCTTAAATGTTCACCCTATCTCGCCCATTATAGACTTTTTTAGTTTGTCTGGCCAAACTATTTAGAATTGATTGGGCAGTCTTGCCCTGGCTTGTAGAGCTTGGATAACGGATTCGAAATAAACGACACAAAACTAAAAGCCGACACCTACTTTCCCGGAAATCTTAGAAAAACCATATAACTTCTCGCGGTTTGTCCCGGAGATAGAGATGTTCAGTTTTAATGAAACATATATCATCGGAAAGCCTATTTTTTATTTTTTCTATTAATCGAAGTAAATTTTCTTCTTAAAGTTCAGGAAAGGACAGTCCCTCAAAATGTTCCAGCATACCTGCTAGGAAAACGCCGAAAATCACCTGAAAGGAATTATCAGTTGACCAGCTTGGTCCCTTTGGGAACTCCCTATGGCGCTAAAAAAAGCTATTTTTTTTACTGTTGTAAAAAAGCTAATTCAGAAGTTAGGTAGCCTCTTTTACTTTCTAGTTTTCTTCTTAGATCTGTCCTTTTTTCGTCATTTAATTCTTCTTTAATAAAAGAAAAATTATAGCCCCTCAACCAATGCAGTATAGTTATCTTTAAAATTAACTAGCCTTTTACTGAAAAATAATAAATACAAAATAATACTGGATATGAAGTAGACCTGGTTTCCAATATTAAGATTACCTCTATGTTGTTTTGTTCTTTTTTCTTCTGCAAAGCACTGTTAATTTTATGGATAACAATGCTACATGGGTTGAGGGGCATAAGCCAAAGATTGTCGTTTTTTTTTCTTTTCCTTCTTTTTTTTTATTGATGGAACCACACAGTTTGGCAGTGCTGTTAATTTTATGGATAACAATGCTACATGGTTTGAGGGGCATACGCCAAAGATTGTCGTTTTTTTTTTCTTTTCTTTCTTTTTTATTTATTGATGGAACCACACAGTTTGGTAGTGCTTATAGGATTCGATTTGCTAAAATGCCGACTGGTGATATGAAGCCGCATTCGATTTGCTGTAGTCACGCTTCAAGTTTCGCCATTTGGTCCAAAATTATGAACCTGTTTGGCGGTCACATTATCAGTAGTTCTTCAGGCTAAATGGGAGAACGTCGCAGAAAAAAATGCAAATAAGCCCACAACGGAGAAGGACGTAACTGAAACTACAGCAAATCGAACGCACCTTTAGCTTGTTTGCGATCTGTCATGACACCCGAATCATTCATTCAAGGACTACTGCAAAGGCAGTAGTATGCTAGAATGCACTCCGGCCAGTGATTGCGTAATATGCCTTACCACGGTCCAGTTACCTATTACTATGAACGGTACATGCCTTAGAAGACAGGTTTTCTAATGTGACACTCATTTTTTGAATGCACTCCGACCAGTGATTGCGTAATATGCCTTACCACGGGCCAGGCATCTATATATTTGAACCCTACGCCTAAGGCATGGATATGTGTGTAGGTTTTCAACGAAGTGGGGTTACCAGGGTCATTTGCAAAGAGGTGCCATTTCTATAGATGGTATAGTAATTTGAAATATCATGTGGAATTTGCTTGAAGGTATATACTTTGCGTACGCGCCCGTACCAAACAGGTTTTTCTGGTAGTCCTATTCTACAGGTCATTACACCTTTGCCAAGAGGAGCGAGTATAACTTGATTGATGATTAGGATTTGAATAAAAGGAATAGTTTTCTTTACAATTCATATTAGTAAGAGAATTGAATTCAAAGAGAATAGTTTATTTGCAAGGATATTAGTGAAAAAAAAAAAATGAGTGGTGCATTTACACTATTGGAGATTAATGATGGAACCGACAGCAGCAGCAGCAGCGATATACGAGTACCTAATGTAGCTGTGGAAATAACCGCTGGCTGTAGACTATGTCTTGAATGGGACATTATGTATGCGAGATACGTGATATCATTAAGCAAATTTAAGCAGGAGGAGCAGCTGTTTTGCTGGTGTTTTGTGAATATTCTCCAAGTCGAGGGGGGGGGGGGGGGGGCAGAATAATTCTCCATATAAATATTCTCCATAATAAACTTCGGTCAGCATTAGATGTCCTAACGAAATATATTGATGAGAACAAAATGCATCAGTGAATATTATTATTGTAATTATGTTCAATAAAAATGTTTCTAAATCAATGGTATTTTTTTTCTTTTTCTATAGTAGACAAGCGTATATTTCATAGAGTAGAAAAAAGAAATTCTGTTTAGTCTGAAGTTGGTTGTGAGAGAGTTAGGACTAAAAAAATGGATAGATTCGAGAAAGGTCGAATCATGAGGAATCTAGTTCTTATGGAAAAACGTTTGATTCTAGATGATGATTTTCTAGAGTTGTCTATTCAAAGGAAGATATTTTCTCGAGGAATGCTTGTCGATATAATGAAAACTGATTCTCCATCATTAGACTATTGTATGAAGCTTCTACATCGTGGTCCAAATGCATTTACACAATTTATTGATATATTGATCACGACACGACAAAATGATATTGTGGATATGCTTTTAAACATTAGTTTAGAAATTTAGGACTTTTTTTCATAAGAAAGATGGTGCTCAAGGATGATTTACTCCTCTCTCTCTCTCTCTCAGTCATTTTTTTTGTTGCTAGCTCAGTTTCATTGTGGCAGTGAGAGCGTTAACACATGACAAAATGTGTCCATACATGTCCGTTATGTACACACAGGGCAGCTGGTCATCATGTGAGAATTGCACAATGATTGAGGAGTATGATGAAAAGTGTGGATTATGCAACCCGTGTAAATTGCACCGAGGATATGCTGTACAAATTAAAGGTTGTAATTCCTGTCTTGAAGAGGTGTGTGACTCTCATCCTAGAGGTCACCTATGCTCCAATTGTCATTATGATAAATGCAAGCAGTGGAGAGTACATATCCCGGTATGATTGGAAAGAATCCTAACCGTGATTTTAGTTTATTGCTACGAGATTGGTATCGTCGTGGTTTTAGATTGTTCTGGGAGCAGGAACCGGGTCAACGATTCAACTGTTGGAACAACAAAAGAATATGGTTTCTACGTCATCGTTGTGAAGACACTGGGTGTTATGATTATAAGCCCACTGATTTTTATTTGGCTGTGACGGAATGTGATTCGACACTTGAGGACACTGTTTGTGAAATTGCTTCAAATAGGCAAATTGAAACATGTGAATTCTATAGAATGAATGAGAATAGTATCATTGACTATACAAAGAGATATGACAAGAGTGAAGTCACACTCTACTGTAGAAAATGTGACCCTGACATTGCACTACATCAGGATCAGTACACTGTGAATTCAGATAATCTACCTGCACTAGTTGTTGTCGACAAATACCTAGTAGTGGATGAAATCTAAAGAGTAGAAAAGTCGTTTTTATCATGTATATAATTTTTTTTTTATTAATAAACAATTTCACATACATCTTTAGAACATTTTATTCTTAGGGCACTAAAATCAATATTAAATACACTTGTAAGTATATTCTCCACTAGAAAGTCGTTCAATTGAGGTAAGTCAACGTAGATGTCGAGAAACTGCTTGTAGGTGTAGCCACGACATCTGAACATGAAAAAGAGTAGTGCATGAAAGCCACAAGTCTTAGTCGCTAAATCCTGTACTCTTCGTTGATTTTGAATAATGGTTTTCCCACTGCTTTCAATAAAGTTGCTGATGTATGGTGCGTAGAATTTATACGATAGGCCAAGAGGATCAAAAAATTCAATATTCTTCGCTGTTTGAAAGATGCTTAGCCAATGACCGGTCTTCAAAGTCGACGGACTGCTATTAACAATGATCAGGGTATTGTTAACACTTGGAATTTGTTCAATGAAGTCCGAAGGTATGCAATAGGACTTGTACCGGGACATGTATGGATCCATACTAAATACGTTGATTATTTGGTTTGTGTTCATGGTGCTAGGTCTAGTAGAACACTGCCGTCGGGCGTGATTTCCCAATAGGTTTCAAATTGACTCAGTGATATTAGCGTGATACTCTCAGTCAGAGCATTGGCAAATGTACACTCTAAACGTACATTCCCTGTTCGTACTATGCTCATATCCTGTGTGCCTGACAAATCCAAAACAATAACCCCATGATTTTTTGAAAACATTGAATCGGTTATTCCATTTTCAAACAGTTGAGAGTCATGATCTAGGGATTGCATTGTCAACTCGTACAGAGTTCTATAGGATTTTTTGTCAAATGATAGAGTGTACAGTGGAATACCATTCACTTTGCACACGAGGCTAGATAGACCGAAAAAATTAAAATCGTGGGGGGATTCAGTCCAGGATCCAACGGCACTCCCACTCTTCACAAAGGCCAAAGCCAATTTTGATGGGATTTCTCCATTGATAAATGATGAATCGCTATAGCTACGAGAGAGCCGGTGGCAATGTGACGTTGATTGGTGATTGTATGGGGGACAAGAAGTTTAATGTTGTTGCCATTGGATCTTAGCTTTTCCACTGCCAATGCAACAGAGCTCATAACCTGTTGTTTTCGGACGTGGAGAATTGCCGATGTGATAATGACATTTGCATCGGGTGCTGCAGGAAGTGTTTTTCTCAAAATGAAATTCGATGGGGCCATCTGTAACTTTATGTCAATCTTGACATTGGGGGGTAGCCATTGGGATATATTGAATATCTCATGATTTAATTTTCCAACTAGATGATACTCCTGGGTCACTGCTGTAGTCAACTCACCGTCAGTATCAACACCTGTTCGATATTCATAGCCCAATGATTGTCCTCTCATCTCCTTGTACGCCTTTGGCGTCATCATCATAAATTGTATGTAGCTTGCATAGTTGGATAAATTATTGCTAGTGCTCACCAATGTTCCATTAATAAATACATTAATTTGTTTGAATAGGTTGTGTAGAATACAGTTTTCATAGGAGAGACCATCGCCGGCATTTGGAGTTGTATTATCTGACTTTTTCTTCACCACAACATTTAAATCAATAAATGTTGACGACAAATCAATGAAATAGTCTTCATTGGAAAATATTTGAAAGTGTATATTTTCCGAGAGGGGTTGTTGAGGGTGAAATTGTTCATAGTAGCCATACTTGACACTGACATCAACATTTTCAGCATTGAATAGATTCAATGAGGAACTGATTGATGGATATGATTCCTTGTGGGGGAGATAAGTCATCTTAAGAGAAGAAATCCTTCTTTGATCTAACAATCTTTTTTTTTTCTTCTTCTTCTGTTGCTTATTGGACTTCGTTGTTTTATTCCTCAAAGTCCTTGTTGATGTCCTTTGCTTCCTGCCTGGGTGGAGACTGATGAGTGAATGACGCGAACGCATCCTTTTCAATCCCTCCCCATTTTGTCTAGATTTTAATTGTTCACCAACGGCTCTTGCTGAAGATCTAATATTTTCCTTAACACTCTCCTTGAAATTCTTGCCCGACCCCCAGTCCTGTAGTGTGGAGGCAGCAAAATTTGATGCAGCAGGTACAAGATATTTTCTGGCAAGGGGTAGTGCAGAACGAAATAGCCTAGCAAACCAGCTACCAAGACCATAGCCAGACATTGTAGTACGCCCCTTGTAGTAGTCCAATCCATTGCCTATTTGACGTGGACTCAAAGCACCAACATAACAGTCAATATCGGGACAGACAAATGGAATTCTTCTATTGTTCATTTTTTAGGTTATTGTACCGTCGTTGTCGTTGACAATGGGTCGAAAATGGCATGTAATCACTGCTAAGCCTTTTGAAATTGCTATTGGATCACCTAATTCAGTTCTTAGTGTTAACTGACAGAGTTCCAAATAGGAAGTGTTTACGGGAATATACTGAAGATGCTTTATATTGTAGTGGTGAACAAGTTCTTGATTGGTTTTTCGTTCAAGAACTCGTAGGAGGGGAACATTTGAATTACCAACCCGAGATGTTTCCACAAATGAAGCGTAGAGAAATATACAAGTGTCCGTGGAGAAGCTGGGTGCATAGTCTGCATAGATAACATGGTCACTACCACTGAAATTTTCTGTCTTAATAATACGGTTTTTAAAACCAAGAACCTCACGTAAATTCTCATTGAGGAAAATTCTTTCATTCTCAAATGGATTGGTAATATAAATTCTCCTTTGTTCCGTCGAGTAATTGAAAGTGAAAAACCACCTTTTTTCGACTTGCAATTTTTTTGTTGATAACTCGACACAGTTCATGCATGTTATTGTATTCCCTGTAGGGGATGTTAGCAATAGGGTACTGATTAGAGTCAAAAGTTGCCATTGCACCTTCATCACCGAATTCAAACGGTCGTATTTTTATTTCATATTTACGATCCTTTCTCAGGATGTCATAGGTATTTTTGAGAATACAGTCGACAAGAGCCACTTCATATGCACCGTCAAATTTGATGGCGGGGGAGAGTTTTGTCCAAAAATCACTTGTCGTATTCAAGTCATTGTAGAGAGGATCGGAAACGTTGGACATGAAAGTTACATAGAAATCATGGGGCATTGTCAATATCTTCAACACCGATCCAAGAATCAAAATCAGAGTTGTATCCTAGCCATCGAACAAGTAACTGTTTCTTACCCCCGCGAGTACGTGTCTTTAATATCTTTTCAATTTGATAGATTTCACTAGCATTTTTAACTTTTTGTAATTCATAGTCATAAAAGCCGCCGAGAATCTCCTCATCTTTGGTATCACGCAGGCGATAAGTTATGGGTTTAGTGTCTAGGATTTTTGCCACTTTAAAAAGTTCGGTGGACATAAGTAATTCCCCTTTTCAAAAACATTAGTTGTTCTATTAATTCGAAACAGTATCACCAACATTGAATTTATTTTTCATCTTCTTGACAGCCGACGATTCATTGGAATACTGTTTAAGAAAGGTGTCAATTGTATCATGATCAGAATGATGAACTTCCGTTGGCGTAGACTTGGACAACGATCGATGAGGTCGTTGATTATAAATCAACATGATTTTATCAAGATCATGAATAAAAGCCGATGTATTTTTCAATGTACAATATCTTGAAATTAAAAGTCGAATAGTTCTTATCAATCGTTCGGCCAATGCAGCCTTTATAGGACTGTGACTATGATAGAGCAGTGTACTATATTTCTCTAGTACTTTTGCAACATGGGGATTAACAAATTCACTACCGCGATCCGTTTGAATTTTTTTTATATGAATCCTGTTGGAGAATACTTTCAATGGCCTGAGCAACTTCAACACCTCTCTTTGATCGCAATGGAATTGCATATGCATAACGACTATAAACACTGATTGCAAGTAGAATGTACTTGTACGGTGTATTGTGACGCCGTTGAAGCTCATCTAGAGTCAGGAGATCTGCTTGCATTATATGCAATGGGTAAAAGGCTTTAGTTTTTCGATATTGATTGGCACGAAGTCTATGATTTCTATGCAGAGTGTAACTTGATTCATTTTGTAGATAGTCTTGTACACTTTTAGTGTGAACACCAGTGACTTTGGAAAGAGTTGTGGGGGAACTTAAACTCCCCGCCTCACCAATATTTTCATAAACACCTTTCAGAACTTCAACCATTTTGAACGTAAACACGTTGTGTAACGACCGCTACCCTTTTGTATACTGGCCGTTGGTGGTGGTGATGATGATGATGACTTGATACGTCTTCGCTTTTGTCTAGCTATCAGCGGTGTGCTAGTATTTTCCAAAATTGATTTAAAATCTTCTTCTTCAAGTTAATTTTTTAATGGTGTCAATGTTGTTGTTGTTGTTGATGATGACGATGATGCATGTTCATTTATTTTTTTTAGAATTTGTCTATTGCCAATAAGACTTTTGGGGAAGTTTAATGTATTTAAAAAGTTGTATAGATGAGTGTCAAATGATAATAGTCCTTTACGATTTGTAACCATATCATAGATTAAATCAAGTAGATTATAGCTCTTGCCCTGAATTATAATCCCTGTCCCATTGCTCTCAACTTGAATGTGATCACTTTCCAAGAGATAGGCTAGGAGTCGTTTACTTTGTTCACGATATGAGTGGGGCATTAGATTTCCAATTTTCAATACAATCGAATCCAATTCCTCCTTCTTCAATTGTGTTCCAGCAGCAGAACCCTGAGGAGATGATTCTTTTTTGGGATCAGCAGCAGCAGCAGCAGTGGGCTTCGAGCGATAGGACTTGTGTTTGTCCACTCGGCGAAGTGCATCTTGAAGTAAAAGCAGTTTTTTATCATCCTCAATATTTTCATTGTCAAGGAATTTACTCAGATTGTTCTCAAAGTGTTCGACGGGTGAGAGAGCGAGTTCTATTGGAGTCAATTTATAGGGTTTTGCCATTCTCTCTCTCTCTCTCTTTAGAGAAAACTGTTTACAAGTCCTGCAATTATTGGCAGTAAAAGTGTGAAAAAGCTACCGCCCGCCTGAAGAAGTCGTTTCCTTTTGAAATTCTTTCCTTTCTTTTTAGAGGCCAATGTACGTACAATGGAACGATGTTGCTTTGCCTGTTGCTTAACTACTTCTGGCACTTGAACATTACCCTCGATCAAATTTAAACAAAGTTCGGATATTAGATTAATGAAATCGTTGTCAATATCGTGTTTGAGTATTGCTTTCCTAAGCGGAGGTTTTGAAGTGCTTAGAACTGAAAACAAATGTCTATTTTCATGTAGTTTCTTCAGTGTCATGATAGCAACTAATAGGTCTTTTTAGTGTTCACGGGGAGATATACTGTAATTTCACTGTCAAAAATATCTGTGACTACACGCAGATCCTCGGGTGTATTTTGATTAAGATCCAATAGGATGTAGCCGTAGGGTTTATTAGTTGCCTGATTGTATGCTGAGAGCAGAAATTTGGGGGCTCCCGGATAGATTTGTTTATTGAGAGTTATTAGCGAGCTAGAATCACGAACAACTCTGTAGATGATATAGTAGGTGCAGTTCAATGCAAGTGTTCGCATACATTTGCTCTGATGAAAGAGATTGTGTAGAACCAGAGTAACGGAAATCTGTTCATGATGAGAGCGAACAGTGAACAGTTGTAGCATTTCCTGGGACCATTGTTCAATAGATTCAGCCAGATCGTCAATGATCAACCAAGAGTTTTGTTCAATAATGCTGAAAACATCAAGTCCCTGTATGAATTGTATCTGCACCAGCCCCATGGTGGTGGTGGCAATCGCTTTTATTTTATCATATGACTCCTGCCAAATACTATAGCAATAGTAGATTTTTTTCGGCTTTTCCACAAACATTTTATCACAATTTTTAATTATTTTAGTTAAGAGTGTTGTTTTGCCCGACAATGACGGTCCACACAGAAACGATCTGAATGGTGTTTTAAATTGATACATGTTCCCTTCAACACTTCACCTGGACAACTAACTGCAGACTATGGCCGTCTAATGACTAAATAATTTCCCTATTACTACTACTCCGTTCAAGAATAATAATAACGAGAAGAAGAAGAAGAAGAATAAAGAATAATATTTTCTTTTATTATATACATAAAAAAAAAGGTGACAATACTTAAAAAAAAAAAAAAATACTACATTGAAAAAGGCACATTAAACATGAATAAAAAAAATACACTTTTTTTTTAATTTATTTATAAAAAAATACAACATTTTAAATGGCCACTAGAAAAAAAAAAACAAACACTTAAATAAATACACTTTTTTTTCTGTTTATTTATTTATAAAAAAATACAACATTTATTGGACTAATGTGCACACACACACACACACTTGTGAAATAATATCCTACACTTTTACTTACAACATTTAAAATTTTGGGGTCCCCCCTCCCCCCCGGGGGGGGGGGGGGGCGGCCGCTGCGGCGGCCGGGGCCGGGAAGCGCCGGGCGCCGGGGGCCCGCTGCGGCGGCCCGGGCCGGGGGCCGGCATTAAATACTGGAAATTGATCTGCCTTGCAAGCACACACACACACACACACACACATTGAAAATTGATTGTGATAGAAAAAAAAAGAATTAAAAAAAAACCTAATTACCCAAAAAAACCTCCCACCCAATTTATACTTTTTTTAGTGAATTTAAGTTAATTTTTTTAGACCGAGTTGTTTTCTGTACTCTGTACATTCAACTCGGTCTGAAATTAAATAATGACCGTGTGGCAATACCTTCACACCATCCTCAAGTACATAGACTTTGTCCGATATGGCAGACATGGCGTTTTTCTCAACTCTAACTGTGTAGTTTTTAAAATTGTAAAGAGCGAATCGCCATGACTTTCGCCCTTGGCACTAAACTACGTTCCACACAGTTTTCTATACACACTCATGTCGAAATTATTTTTTTACAAAGTGTGTAGGTACCCCCTTGCAAACTTGTTTGATATCCTTGCCGTGCGTTTCCACAGAGTATACCTTCGGCCCAGGAAACACACCACTGGATATCAGATCGCTACCCGTTTCAGATTTAACATTAACAATTGATTTGGGGCCTGGCGTTTCACTAGCTCTGGGTAGAGGGATTCGTCCCAGTTAGTGTAGTCCATTCGTGAGCTAATGTACTCGCCATTTTCCAAATCATTCAATAGATTTTCAGTTTTGACTTTTAACAGGAGTGAATCAGTGTCCCCGTAGTACACTTGAACTTGTCCCTCAATCGGCCACTGTACCTTGCATACATTATAATAAAATGACAACATGAGTTTCTTGATATTTCAGTTATTGCACTTCCGCCTGCAATATTTTTATTTAATACAATGTTTCTTTTCTTGCGATGTAGGAGAACCATATTGGAGTATATGATTGTGAACGATGTGAAGTTTTGGATCCGCAATGATTCGAGCACAATCTTTGGGGTTGGTTACAATGTCACATCGACTTCTGTGTCGTACGCTCTCGCACATTTTTACCGAAAGCTGAGTTCAAAATGAGTTTTATAGACTTCTTTTTCAACTTTCGTTTTCGCTTGTGAACGCTTACTGACAAAGGTGTCAATAAACGTTTTCATGTAAGGCTTTTGATCAAATTGGAGGGCTCTATGAAACCATTGGACACCATCCATTTCAATAGCACGTGATGAACAACGATATTCTGTTTCGGGTTGAGATCGGCAATTAGTTTTTGTTTTGAAGGTACCCAGTGCATACTCCCGTCCTCTACTAAAGATAAATTGTAGGGGCTCAGAGAGTCCCTACCCACCGGTCTATTTATGCCACGGAAAAACAAAGTCTTTTACCGAGTCATGGATTTCCATGGGTATTTCACCGTCAATTTCAAAAAACCATCCCTGTGCCCCATTCTCCTCAACACTGGCAATGTCGGGGAAATTCGAAGCACAGGGATTGTCAAGCCATTTATAATTGCCACACGGCAAACAGTAGTGAGACATTGCCGATGGGTAAAGAGAATTCATATCCAAAAAAAACTGCGTCCGACTTTTCATCGGTGTGCTGTCCACTCGGATCAGTTTTCATGATACGATCCCCGTGAAAAACATACCCACCCCTCATTGATCTCTCTACAAACAGATGCTGATCCACATCGGCGATCAGACCTATTTCTTCTTTGCTGATTTTAAGTATCAAGTCCATCACCAAATGGGGAGTGGAAAAAATAATAACCTAAATCCAACCCAAATTCCCCATAGATTTTATCCGTATTTTTGCACACAATATCCAGAAGAGTGAGTACGTCACTGGCCAAGTAAAGTTTACAATAATCCCACCCATTTTTACATCCGCCCTTTGCCCAAACCCTCTTAGCAAATTCGTAGTCGCTAGTGGTGCACTCACTCTCAGTAAGAGAATTGTATAAAGCTTCAATGGGCGGTAGTGACACCTCATCTAGCCTCGAGCCAGAGTTGTAATAATCATATGGATATATACCCTTACACGTTAATAAATCATACATTTCATCATCGGGGAAGCGCTGTTTGAGGAGGGGGAAGCTATCAAAATTGTCACTTTTCTGCACCTGAATCAATTGACTTAAAGATTTGGGGAAGAAGCTGAAAGAGTCTAAAAAACGGATTTTATTCAGGCACGTGTTACCCTTGTCAACTGTTTTCCACATGAATTCTAGCAGCAGTAGCTTCTCCGATGATTTGGGTATGATATTATATGAAAAAGAACCATCTATCCATGCGTCATCTACAACTCCCCCCTTGGCAATGCGGGCCAACGCCGGAAGAACAAACTTTAAGTCATAATTGGAATTGTGTATAAAAACAGGTACGAAATATTGTTGTCTAACGTTTAAATTGCATGACTGGTGTGCTACCCCTCTAAAGTTACTCCCTCCCGATGTAATTTCCTGCCACAAATGATCATGGTCGATCACCTTCCTCCTCCCCCCATTCCCAACACCATCATCAAATTCTCCCTTGCAAAACCCAACACATTTTACGATTTTTAATGGCCACTATGTCATCTGGTGATAGGACCATAGGATAGTTTGTATAACGAAGGCGCGAAATTGCACCGTTCGCTGTTTTGACTAGACTGACCAATGCCGAGCGCATGCAGTCTTCACCGTCACTCAACATCTCAACTACCTCCAGCACTTGCATGGTATTATTGGAATCTCGTTGCGCGTGAGCGTAAGAGACCCCTATGGCTTCATGTATTTTAACATGATTTGAATTTGACGGATCGCACACGTCTGTCAGCTTAGCCTCGCAGTCCAAAGCGATCTTATTGCTCTGCAGGAGCTTGTTTTGAAAATTTTTAAAACGTAAGATCGCTCTATCTCCGCTTACCGTCTCCACAGCCTGGTATCCATGACGTTTACAGTGTTTCATGTGATGCTTTAACTTTAAATCAGAGCGAAATCTTGAGAGGCATGTTGGACAGTAATAACACACACCACCTCGCTTTTTACCCTCACTTAGAACCCTACTAATATCCGTAATCGGATTGAAATGACCAATTGAATCGGAGTCTGTGGGTGGGGTGTATAGAAGCCACACCCAATATTCTACTGATTCAATTGAAGGAGCCCGCACTGGAAATAATACACCCTTCTTATCGGAACGCTGACCCTCTTCAAATTCTGTTTCATACTGTAACACCGTGACACCAATCTTTAAATGTGCATTAGCCCGCTCAAAAATATCTATTCCTTTTAGTGTCACGGGATATTGACCATTTAAACAATTAAAATTTACTTTGGGGAACTTTGAACCCTCCCTACCATTAACTGCCATTCTATCCAAATTTTTCTTAGATGCATCTTTTTGAAGTGGTCTGTATGCTGCAATTAAAAACGCATACTTGAAACACTGCAGCCTCGTATCGAAACAGATTCGTTGTACCCCCTGACACCCCTCTAAATCTGAATGATATTTTAATTCAATATTCCCCGCTCCCCCTCTTACAATAAAATCCTTTTTAAACCTACAAATATTAACATTTAAACTTTCAATAAATAAAACCACAGATCCACTACCCCCCTCATTATAATTTTCCCACTTACTTTGAATACTATTGGCCCAATTTAGAAAAACCTCCCCATAATTTGATAAATGCGGGTGTATTGCCAACATCTCTGTGTGCAAGTATTTCGAATACATCTCACCCCGCACTTTCATTTAAAAAAAATATTTTTAGTGCTATTGATGCTTTTAAACTGACCCCCACTCCCCACACCCCCATTTGTTGTTCAAGAATGGCTCGAATCTTATCAGTATATGAATGTGTAATGGCCAGGGATCTGTTATTATATCCCCCGACACTAGAGAGTTGAAAGGGTCACCGAATTTGGCACTGTAGACCAATGTGTGATGCAAGGCAGAGTTGGAGAGAAAAAAATCCGGAAGAGGAGATACTGTTGCTGTTGTATTACTACTACTTCTATCTATAGCATTAAGTGGAGTGGTGGCGGGTGACAGAGAATTGTCAATAACACCACTCCCAGTCTGTTCAATCATATTGGGGGGGGATGTGGCATGAGGTCCCCTAGTACATATTCCAATGTGTTTGGGGACAATTGGTCGAGCCAGCCTGTATTGTCCTCTGATGGAATTTCGTTATGAGGACCCGGTTCAGATTTACTTGTAACATCATCTAAATATTCACGCATGAAACTATCTGTCCACCCCGGATCCTCAAGCATGTCAATATCACAGCTTAAGTCATCCAGGCTGGCCATTTCCCCAAAAACATCGTTAAGGAAGCCACTTTCCCACTCCATATTCTCTAGGACCAGTGTAGCTTCATCCCTGAACTCTGCTGGTGGTGACAGAATTGGTCCTGTAAATATAGTTGCTTCATCACTCAATGGTGTCGCTGGTGGTGCTATATTTTTAATCTGTAGAAAAAAAAAGTTTTATTTTTTATGTAAATTTTTTATAGTTAATAAACTTTGTCAATTTCTCATAGTCATTGTCACACTACCACCACCACCACCACCTGAACAATTAAAAGAAGAAGAAAAAAAAGTTACATTGTCTTATGTCTTTCATAATGTCAACTGAACATGTTAAAAAATATATAGTCCAATTCGATTGTTTGAGCCTCTTCATTATAATTCTCAATGAAATTTGACCATCGTTCAAACGCTTGTTAATAATTAAATAAAAAAAAAACAAATTTTTTTCAACTGAAAGTAAGGAGAAACACTAAAACTTAAAATGAACCAAAATTATTACGTATATGAGGGGGGGTTCCCTCCTCCTCAACACCTCGCCTTTTACGCTAAGTTCAAATTTTGTTCCAATTCTTTAAAAATGACCCCTGAATCAAAAAGGTCGCTTAATTAGAATAAATAGCTCTTTTGAAAGCAATAAACAAACTTTAGCCTAAAGAGTGAGGTATTGACGAAGGGGCGAACCCCCTCATATACGAAATAATTTCTATTCTTTTTAAGTTTTAAAGTTGCTCCTTACTTTCAGTTGAAAAACTTTCAACTGAAAGTTTTATTTATTTAAACTAGTTTCTAGTTTAAATTTTAGTTTAAAATTTAGTTTCTTATCGTTTTTAAATAGTGCTGGGAAATCTGACATCACCCACATAGAAAATTTCTCTTCCCCCATGAAAAATTCCTCCATGGAGAGATCCTACCACGTAACTCCCTCCCCCCCCCCAACCCTCCATCGACCACAAAAAAAAACAACTGAAAACGTCCGTATACTTCCCAATAACCAATGCTATATGCAAACAATGGGCAAAGCTCATAACTTGCAGTCCTCCTCCCGGGCATGTGAGGGATTAAATCATCCTCAAAGACATAGTTATTAGATTTTTTTTGAATAAATATGGTAATTTCAAACTTTTAATCCGGTGACTTTGGGAAAAATGATCCTAGGAGGGGGCTTAGTTGCCGTCCAAATCCTTAGGTCACTTAAAAAGAACACTAGAACTTTTAATTTCTATTTGAATGAGACCTCTCTCAATATTCTAGGACCTCTGGGTCGATACAGTCACCCCTGAGAAAAAAAACAAATAAACACGCATCCTGATAAAAAAAAACTAATGGTTTTATTCCAAAAATTTTTTTAAAATAAAAATGTAAAATATGAGTCCAATTCGATTGTTTGAGCCTCTTCATTATAATTCTCAATGAAATTTGACCATCGTTCAACTGACGCGCTATGCTCTATGAACACTTGCTCCTCGGCTTCAGTTAACGGACACGAATCCCATATGTCGGCGGTTGGTGGTGCTGTTACTTTCTCAATAATCCGTATTTTCCTGTGTCTTTTGCCAACGGATTTGTTTGACCTGGGCTAAATAAATACTTGTAAGAGAGAAGAACTTTTTTCTCCGTCCATATCAGCAATTGAAGTGCAATTAAAATGTTGGATGGTCCTTTTTTAGAACCCTCCCTCCCCTCCCCCTCTCCCGGGGAGGACCCTTGGGAACCAGAAGCTTCCTTCAAGGTAGGAGGATCGATACCCTTTCGAGTTGGAGGGTATCGGACTTCACAACACTGTTCAAATAGAACAGTCTCAAATTCTTTCTCGAAAACACCTAAGTGTTTCAATGAAATGAGCAAAAAACGATTTCACCCAAATAATGTTTCTTAACATTGCTGTGAAGACATATTTGGAAATTATTAAAAAAACCTTTTTACCTGTGTTAATTGCTTATCGAAGATGGGACATCCTGTTATTTAAAGTCCGCTTTGCATGCGACCCACTTAGAATTCAACTCGGATTAAAAAGCGATGGTAGATCTGATAAGGTAGCGGATGCATGCAAATGCATTAGGGCAAAAATACCAGTTTAAAAGTGCGCGTCAACTGTATAGTAGCAAATTGTTTTCGCTTTCGTTTTTTTTTCAAATAGTTAGTTTTTTGTCTAAAAGGAATATTGGAATTATTGCATTAGAATGCATCTTGGTTAGAAGTTACGAGGTAAGGTTTTTTTTTGTTATAGAAATGCATGATAATCATTCCTTTATATATATATATACCAGCTAATTTGGTTAATGAAAGAAAATGAAATAGTTTTTAGAAACAAATTTTAAGTTTTACTCATCAAAAGCTATGCGCCTGAGAAAATTTACCTTATTTTTTGAAAATAGGGATAGAAACAAAAAAATTATGTATATACTTACAAATTCTGACTGGTCTTCTATATCTGAACTCCTTGGCAAAACTTGAGGGGGGTTAAGTTGACAATCTTCAGTAGGCTGAGCTGAAGCAGTCCACTCCCTTTTCAAGTTCCTTCCAGCTGGCATGGAGGTAACACGGGGGTCAGAGGACCCTGTCATTAAAAGATTCGCAGGCATTGGCTGGTCCAGGTCTTGTGTAGTTCTAGCAGCGAATTTGATAACTGAAGGTCTTGTAGCTTGCATTAATATACCTTCGATATATCTTGCCCTCTTTTCAGAAGGGGGGGTATTGCATGTGTCCACTTCCTTGAAAAAAAAAAATGCATTTTGGGTTTGGAAAATAATTCAGTTTATGTTAGGAATTTAAAGTAGTGTAAAACATTTTTTTTTTCAATAGAGCTAAGCACTTTTTTCAAAAACATCCCTAAAAAGGTTAACTGATCATGATAAAAATCACACCGTAAATGCAGACTGGGCTGGAAGTATTTTCAAAAACACCCCTAAAAAAAAAAAAAAAAAGCCGCCGTAAGCTTCAACCTATAAGAGAATTATTTAGAGGTTTCAGCTCCTAAAAAACAATAGGCTTCTAAGTATATAAGTACCCTTAGTTCTAGTGTAAGGAAAGAATTTCTTCCTTAACTTAATGACAAGACAATTTCTTTTTTTATTATAATAATGAGAAAATTTTTACTCACCAGAAATTGCTTTGAATTATCCATTTTCTATGTAAATGCTTACAAAAAATGTCAGTTGTGTTATGTTCAATAAACTATTCAAAACTGTTGAGGTATCTAATTTGAAACTTGAATATATACAAAAAATAATTGCCATCTAAAAAAGATACACCGGTTTTTTCCAACACGGATCTAACCTAAAAAAAACTAGTATATCATGAAATAGAAATTCAGTTAATTGTGTCAGAAAAAACTTGAACCAGAATAGATTATAATAGATGCCTGGCCCGTGGTAAGGCATATTACGCAATCACTGGTCGGAGTGCATTCAAAAAATGAGTGTCACATTAGAAAACCTGTCTTCTAAGGCATGTACCGTTCATAGTAATAGGTAACTGGACCGTGGTAAGGCATATTACGCAATCACTGGCCGGAGTGCATTCTAGCATACTACTAAAGGCTTTTTGTGATTTAGGTTGCTATTGCATTAAGCCCAAAGTTTCTATTATTGTCGTTACGGGTAGATAAGGATCAACGCATGTATAATCATCCGAAAAACGCCCTCTTTGGCTTTGCTGAAATTTCCTGTTTTTTTTTTTTTCCGAATTTCGATATACTTTAGTAAACTGTCACACCACGGAGGAGTTCTAGCACTATTTTTCCCGAACTGCTGTGCCGAAAGCGGAAACTGCAACGCAGTTTGGACTTAACATACTAAAAAAAGCAACTGTTTAAATGTTGAAAATGAGTTCAATAGTGCTTCAAAGTACAAGAGTGGCTTTTAACCTTTGGGTATATCTTTCAGGTGCCTGACTCAGCACCCGAACAATCCATTGCCGTCACTTTGGGTCCTTCGAAGGACGTGGTGGTCAGTCAGACCGAGCTAGTAGAAAACGAGACGACTCAAAGAGACACTGCGCCTGTCACTGCTCAAGAGCCACAATCTGGACGAGATACGACTCGAGATGAAGAGCACCATCGTTCAAGTGGTCCTACTGATATTTCTTCATCCTCCCACGACCATCCATGTCAACCACAGCTGCTACGGTACCCTGCACAGGTTTCAGCAAACGGCAAGCTAAGACGGTCATTTAATATTTCGTATTATGGAAAGCATCCTTGGCTTGAGTACTCAGTAAAGGAAAACTCGGTTTTCTGTTTCTGCTGCAGACACTTTGGCGGCACGTCAACCCTTCGCGGACAGAGATACGGGGTGAGGCCTTTCATTGAGACCGGCGTTAGAAGATGGAAGGACATCTCAAGCGTTCTAGAAGAGCATGCGGAAAGTGACCGCCACAGGGACAGTGCAGTTTCGTGGACGAAGTTCAAAGCTATACAAGCGAAGGATATGCAACCCATCGCATCTGTTTTGTCAACGGACAGGAATAAGGAGATGAATGAAATAGGGAACACGTAGAGGCTTTACTGAAAGTAACGGCCCTACTGGGGCGACTGGGTACAGCCTTTCGCGGCCACGATGAGACTGAATCTTCGGCAAACAAAGGACATTTCGTCGAAACTTGCAATCTTCTCGCCGAGTATTCTCCCACGCTTTTCAACAAGCTACAAAGACGATACGGCCACTATACGTCCGACGAATACCAGAACGATCTAATTTCAGTTATCCGATCTAGGCTTCGGTCTACAATAGTGCAAGAAGTTAAGCGTGCCAAATACTTTGCTGTTCTTGTCGACGAGACAAAAGATAATTCGAAGAAAGAACAGCTCGCCATTCTTCTGAGGTACTTTGACGAGGGAAAAGTACGAGAAAGACCAATAGGATGCTACCATACAAAAAGCCTGGAGGCTGAGAGTTTAGCCAGCTTCATTCACGACACAGTGGCGAAACTTGGTCTCGACTGGAACTATTGTGTTGCTCAGTGCAACGACGGAGCAAGCGTGATGAGCGGGCCCTTCTCTGGTGTTAAAGCGTGACTGAGAGCGAAAGCGCCACAAGCAATATACATTCATTGCCATGCGCATAGACTAAATTTGGTCATTGCAAACTACATTGAAGGTGTTGGGACTGTTGGCTCATTTTTTTCGTTAGTCCAAAACCTGTACACGTTCATTTCCAACAGCAACACCAGACATCAGTTTTTGTCGAGTCCCAAAAGGCTACTCAACTGCCAGTCCTGGAATTAGAAAGGAGTGCTGCGACAAGATGGTCATACTGGTATCGATCAATATCGAAGATAAGACTCCGATATGAATGTGTTCTGGCTGTACTGTCAGCAGTCAGCGAGGGAGCTGATAGTGAAGCTCGAGCAGCAGCAGCTGGGCTCCAGAGAAAAATGGAATCTTTCACAGTTATATTCCAGTTGCTCTATATGGAAGCAATTCTGAGGACAACAAACTCCATTTCTGAGCAGCTTCAGGCAGTTGATCTGGTAATATCTAGGTCCCGCACCTTGATTCAAGCAACAGGAAGGAAATAGCTGAACTGCGCTCTGACACTTCATTTGCATCGCTTTTGGAGAAGGCAAAAGAGTTTGCTGAAGGTCTTGAAATTGAAGTACCTGACGTGAATGGACCCGCGACCGGATCCTCCTCTACGGGTCAGGAGGGACGACCTAGAAGAACCCAAAAAAATTATCAAACACCTGAAAGAATTCATGACCACTTCGACGTTAGGAAAAACTTTGTTGAATCCGACAATAGAGCTCCAACTCTAGCGGAAGAACTGAAGAGAGAATACCTGGAGACTGTAGATCGTCTGATTGCGGAATTCGACAGACGGTTTACAGATAACCTTCCAGTGCTCAGTACACTCGAAGCTCTGGATCCCAGCTCTACCAAATTCATGAATGCAGAGCTCCTCAAGCAATTCTCTGAACTTTATTCTGAAATGGACATTGACCAGATTCTTCTTGAGGCCCAAGCTGGTATTGCCAAGTGGCTTTTGCTCGAGGAGGAGGCAAAGCCGAAGAACTTCATGGACGTCATCGATAATATCGAGACACTTCCAGTGGCCTATTCAGAAATTATCAAAGTTCTTCATATTGCTGCCACACTTCCTGTCACGACAGCCAGCAATGAACGCTTGTTTTCTGGGCTGGAAATAGTGAAGAACTATCTGCGCTCGATCACAGGAAATGATCGTCTTAGTCACCTGCTTTTGATCTTTGCAGAGAAGAGTTTAGTTAAAAACTTGGATTTTGACCAGCTTGTTGACGACTTTGCAAAGATGAAACCACGACGGTTCCCCTTATTGCCTTGAGTGTTCACTGATCTGTTTCAAAATTTTGTTGTATTTTTTGATTTTGTAAATATACTTGATCGAGCAAAGTTTTGCATCGTCATAGCCGGAGCGAGACTCCGACTTGGACTAAAGTATTTACTGTAAGCAGCGAGCTGAAGAATTCGGCTACAGAATATACTTTAGTCAAAGCGTGAGTTTCTACAGAGGTTCGGCTTTCGTCAAGTTATAGGTTTTTTTTTACGGTAACTCCCACGGAAGGCAGTTTTTTTCTTCGGATAAAGCTAGAGGCAATTTTTTTTATACAAGCCTGCTTCGGGGCCCATGTCGATTGCTTGCCACCCTAAGGTTTGGCTGAAATGGCGCCTCTGCCTCAATACCTTGCTCTTTACGCTAAAGTATGACTTTTTGTCTCAATTTTTTAAGGACGACTCCTGAAACACAAAGCCCTTTTAATTAGAATAAGAAGTTTTTTTAAGTTATAATACACTTTAGTGTTAAGAGCGAGGTGCTGTTTAATTTCCGATCGTTTTTTCAAACAATGCGGAGAAAACCTAAAAAATTTGGACCTACAAAATTTCCGTTAGGAAATTTTGTTATATTTTTTGATTTTGTAAATATACTTGATCGAGCAAAGTTTTGCATCGTCATAGCCGGAGCGTGACTCCGACTTGGACTAAAGTATTTACTGTAGCAGCGAGCTGAAGAATTCGGCTACAGAATATACTTTAGTCAAAGCGTGAGTTTCTACAGAGGTTCGGCTTTCATCAAATTATAGGTTCGGAAAAGTGGAAGATTCCCAAACGGCTGTTTTTTTTAACATCGCATATACCGTTTCCGCTTTCTTCAGATATCTGGCCTTTTCCGAACCTATGGCATAAGAGCGAAAGAAGGAAAGGCAAAGCAATTGAGACAATTTCCTTAATTTTTACGGTAACTCCACGGAAGGCAGTTTTTTCTCGGATAAAGCTAGAGGCAATTTTTTTTTTTTATACAAGCCTGCTTCGGGGCCCATGTCGATTGCTTGCCCACCCTAAGGTTTGGCTGAAATGGCGCCTCTGCCTCAATACCTTGCTCTTTACGCTAAAGTATGACTTTTTGTCTCAATTTTTTAAGGACGACTCCTGAAACACAAAGCCCTTTTAATTAGAATAAGAAGTTTTTTAAGTTATAATACACTTTAGTGTTAAGAGCGAGGTGCTGTTTAATTTCCGATCGTTTTTCAAACAATGCCGAGAAAACCTAAAAAATTTGGACCTACAAAATTTCCGTCAGGAAAATGAAAAAAACTTTGGTCTAAAAGTCTGTTTTCTGTTTGACCCTCGCTCCCCCCCAAAAATGGCTGTTTGAATTAATTTACTCTTTCAGTTTAACAATTAATATTTTGTTATGAAATTGAAGCTTCAAGAACAGCAACTCATTTTCATTTTTTTTTTCTAATTATGAAATTCGCTTTCACATATAGACAAAGACATGTCTTAGACAGTAGTTCTAGATTTTTGCACATGTTTTATTAGTTGTTTTTTTTCTTTATTTCATGGATAGCATACCCTTCCTCTAATAAACTCTCACCTAATTTCTGATTAGCTTCCTAAAACATTAGTTGTGTGCACAATATAGTACAGGGCATGTAGTGAAACGGGTTTTTTCTCACTTTACCTCAGACCAGCCTTGATGACAATACCTAGTTGTCAAAACCTAGTTATATACATTTAAATCAGCTACCAACATCTTATTCTTTCTATTGACAACCTTGATGACAATTTCTATCTAGATACATTTAGGCTAAATCAGCCTCCAACTTGTTATTCTTTGTATTGACAGCCTTGATGACAATACCTAGTTAGATACATTTAAGTCAGACTCCGACTTGTTCTACTTTGTATTGACAACATTGATGACAATACCTAATTAGATACATCTGTATCAGCCGCCAACTTCATATTCTCTCTATTAACAACCTTGATGACAGTATTTAGTTATACATTTAAATCAACCGTCAACCAATTATTCCTTCTTATTCTTTCTATTAACGACCTTGATGACAATATTTAGTTAGATACGTTTAAATCAGCTACCAACGTCTTATTCTTTCTATTGACAACCTTGATGACAATATCTAGCTATATACATTTAAATCGACCTCCAACTTATTATTCTTTGTATTGACAAAACTGATGACTATACCTAGTTAGATACATATAAATCAGCCTCCAACTTGTTATTCTTTGTATTGACAACCTTGATGACAATACCTAATTAGATACATCTAAATCAGCCACCAACTTCTCATTCTTTCTATCAACAACCTCGATGACAGTATCTAGTTAGATACCTTGAAATCAGCTTCGAATTCGTTGTTTTTTGTATTGACAACCTTGATGACAACATCTAGTTAGATATATTTAAATCAGGTGCCAACAGCTTATTCTTTCTATTAATAACCTTGGTGACAATACCTAGTTAGATACATTTAAATGAGCTTCCAATTTGTTTTTTTTTTTTGTATTGACAACCTTGATGACAACATCTAGTTAGATAAACTTAAATCAGGTGTCAACATCTTATTCTTTCTATTAACAACCTTTTTGACAATACCTAGTCTGATACAAGTAAATCAACCGCCAACTAATTATTCCTTCTTATTCTTTCTAGTGACAACCTCGATGATAATACCTAGTTAGATACATTTAAATCAGCTACCAACATCTTATTCTTTCTATTGACAAACTTGATGGCAATATCTAGCTAGATACATTTAAATCAGCAGCCGACTTTTTATTCTTTCTATTGACAACCTTGATGACAATATCTAGTTAGATACATTTAAATCAGCAGCCAACTTTTTATTCTTTGTATCAACAACCTTGATGACAATATCTAGTTAGATACATTTAAATCAGCTTCCGACTTATTATTCTCTGTATTGACAACCTTTACGACAATACCTTGTTAGATACATCTAAATCAGTCGCCAACTTTTTATTCTTTGTATAAGAAACGAGATGTCAATGAGGCTTTCTTATCAAGATTCTATTTCTTATTAAAAAAAAAATAAAACTAAAATGTCTAGGACGACCTGGGACTTAATCCATCTATAGTTTCCTAAGTATAGGCTTAAGGTATATGTTTCTTCTAAAACAAGCGATTTCGCAACAAGCCTTCAACTGTAAATTGCACTAAAAGAACAAAGTGGTAATATATTATTGCAATAACAAGTCTAGAATTAAGATTTTACTTTTCTTAGAGAAGGATCTAAACTTGCTTAAAAAGTAGGATCCTTTTTCCAACGATTTTCTACCAATTTTAGAAGTTTTTTTCCAGTCTAAAAAAGCCTATACATCTAATTTCAAAATATAATTCTGCAAAAGGATATGACTGAATCTCAGCTGTGGAATAATATTAAAAATTATGTCTTTCTTTGGTATATTAAAGCCTAGGAAAGCAGAATAACATCATACTAAAATTTTCACAGGGGACAAAAACCTGAATTTGGGATAACACTGGTACCAAAGGCCGTATCCAGGGGGAGGGGTTAGGGGATTTGGACCCCCTCCCCCGAAATGTTTGTCCGACTCGTAAAAACGTAACAAAAATGGACAAAAAAAATTTTTTTATGCGTTTTGAGTTTTTGTGTGTAGCCCCCCCTCCGAAAAAAAAATCCTTGTATAAAACACCCCCCGAAAAAAAATCCTGGATAAGGCCCTGCTATTACCCAATCAAATTGTATTTCATTTCACTCGAAAGTATCTCAAGAAATGAATGCTTACCTTTCGCAGTTTTGCTACAGGTTCAGGTGCCTCATCAATTCTTCCTGGCAGATATTTTAATAATATAGCTGAATATTCAGACTGAAGTTTTTCATCACTCAGCATGGCCCAGAGGCAAGCATATAAATGCTCACAGACAGGGATATGATTTCTATTCGAGTACATGAAACAGTCGCAGATTGCTTTCATTTTTGCTAAATTAAAGTAGCAATGCACAAATCCAAGGGGAACGTCACTCTTGTCACTACACTTTACAACAAAGTGATAGCTGTTAACCATTTGCACAACTTCATATGGAATTGAGCTCAGCTCCTGAAGTTCTTCGCCAATATCAGGTGGTGCTTGCAGATGGGAGAAAAAGGACTCCAAGGTTTTGAGAGGTTTGGCAGACTTGCAGCAGTCCAAAGCAGATTGGATATGTGAACACGGGGAATCATCACAGCCATCTTTGCCCTGCTTAATGAAATATGCTACATGACAAGGATTGGCACTGAACTAATTACGCAAAATTCGACTGCGGTAATGTATGAAAGTCAATCTCCGTTTGGCATTTCCCACAAACATTTAAACGTGGATTTTCTGGATTCAGACAGTCTCTAATATTCCATTTTCTACCTTATTGTAGAAAAAGCAAAGTCTTTTGCTGCTAATAAAAAAAAGCACTGGTCTCCATTTAGAAACAAAATGGCATTTTCCACTCTAGTATTGCGGAAAGAGCCGAAAGGAGATTGGCCTGAAGAAATTTTATTACAACATATAAACCTTGCAGGAGAGCAGAAAAACTATAAAATGCGTTTCGGATTTTTCAAGTTACAGTCAGCAGCAGGCGGTCGTTTGTCAAAAGCAGACCGTTTAGACATATGTCTATTTTGTAAACAGTTTCTATGTAATAATTTCTACATTTTACTATTTCTAACTTGTATACAATTTCTTTCCATAAGATTCTCAAAGACAGTTTGAAACAATCGATAAAACAAGTGGAATTCCTTTTATGGCTTCCTGACTCCATCAGATATGATGATAAGCCGCTAGTCCTATTGATTCCCTCACCTTTTAATTTTAAGGGATTTGTTATACCTTCTCTGAAATGCTCCAAGAGAAGGACTTACACGATTACTTCGATTACTTCCACTGGGAGGGCATTCCACATAGCGACGGGTCTCCAGGCGAAACTCGTTTCAAGTGTCCCGGGCAGGGTGTACCATGCAAAAAGCAGTTCTGATGAGTAGTACATTGGTGAGTTGATCACAAAGGCTTTGCTCGGCGTGGAGCAACTACACCTCCTCTGATGGAGACTGATACCTGTATTTTTAGAATGTCAACAGTAACACCAAGTCAAAACAATCCTGGATCGGCTGCAGGGGTTTGGCATCAGAATTACTGAAAATTATTGCACGAGCTGCTCGATTTTGGACACGTTGAAAAGGAGTAGTAGAGTATTTGGAACACGAGCAAACAAAGGATACACATATTCAATAACTGGTCTGATGCAAGACTTGAATAGTGTCAAAATAAGCATGTCCGGGAGAAGGCTCTTGCATCTTAGGATGACTCCTAGCTTCCAGAAGCAGGAGGATCTCACTTTGCTGAGATGTCCATCCCACGTGAGATGTGACGAGAAATAAACTCTAATAAGGGGTAGTGTACCTGCTCTTCGTATCACCTCTTATTTAAAGATCAAAACAGGGGGAGCCATCACGTTTCACAATATCAAAAATTTCTTCTGTTTTTTATGCATTAAAACTGACGAGCCCCACATCTGTTTACATTCCATTTTTGTCCATATCACCCTGAAGCTCCTTATGGGGTTTACTGGTATTTTCTTGTTCGTGGGATCATCAGCAAAGTGGTAAGGTTTATCCCAAAACTACCCTCTACGTCGTCTATGAACAAGAATAAAAGAATTGACCCAAAAATACTTCCGGGATGATCCTGACAGAGCTGAATGTTCTTTTGAATTGAAATGAAACCGTATAGAACAATACGTAATGAATATCAACGGAGAAAGTCAGAAAACCCCCTCAAATAGCTGACCATCAACTTTACAGGCTTTTAACTTAAAAAAAAGACTTGATGCCATCCACGATCAAAGACTTTTATAATATAAAAGGAGAGAGCAGGAGTATTATGCCCCTGAGACAGGACCTCAACCCACTTTGGGAACCAGATAATTAGACAGTCTGATGTAAACCGTTTTCAACAAAAACCGTATTGTGTGTCAGAAAAAAGCTGGAGCAACGTAAGATACTGATAGTCCTGTTAAATACACTCCCATAAGTTTTTCCTACACAGGACAGGAGGCTGATTGGTTAATAAGATTCTATATTAGTATGATAATCATCTGTATTTGGCGAAAGGACATGAACAACTTTCCAGGTTTTTTGGAATAATCTCACTGCAAAGCATTTACAAAACAGAAAGGCGATAGGACCATTGAGTTCAGGGAACATCTTTCAAGGATGATACTAGAAATCGTGTCAGGTCATGAAGCTTTGGTGATATCCAGCTGACTGAGCGTTCAAAGCAGCTTTTCACTTTTTAAGTTTGTACAGGTGATTTTCTCATATATTCTTGTCACTTTGATGATAATTCTTGTCACTTTCTGGGGCTTTGTAACTTATTAACCTATAGAACTGCATCATTCAACTAATTGTTCTATAAATTATTGATGAGTTCGGCCAATGTAGAACTTACCACAGGAGTAGAGAATGATATACACTCTGCTCCTTAAGTCACAGCAAGTTTTATCGTTTCAGATTTTAAAACTATCTAAAGGTAGGTAGACATTTAGTTTCAATAATATTTTTGAGTAAAATACATTGCAGGCATATTAATAGATATCAAATATAGTAACGAAAAAGTACAAGACAGTTCATAAGAAATTTAGCACAACATAAATACCTTCCTCAGACTTTCAAGAAAACAAAACAAAAAAACAAGACAAGTTTTGTGAAACAAGCTTTCAAAAACAGTCTTGATTACTTTTAGATTTACATCACCTTAATTTAACTTAACATACAAAAAACCTCAACCAAATGACAAATAGACCCTCAGAAAAGTTATAAAAAACACTTGCAGCAGAGTGATTACATACACTTAGCTACTAAAAAAATCATTACTTTTAACTACTAAAAAAGAATCACCAAAAGCAAGACAAAAAAATAGAAGTAAAAAAAAAAAACAACAACCAATTCTAGAAAAATCATAACAATAATAATAATCATTACAAATAAGAGCCCCTACCTAACAAATGCCTCTTGAACTTGCATTTAAACGACCCTAGATGTTCAGCCATCCAAATGCTTTCCTACTAGATTAAGAGGTACATTTTGAATTAACTGTTTATTAAATTAACTGCAATACGACAAAAATTACTACAGTGCTAGCTTTGTTTGAAATTTGATAGAGTAAGGTAAGTGCACAAAAATAGATACATACCATGCACGCCCCACGCCAATAATTCGCCACAGAGTCCCCACACCGGAC
Source organism: Artemia sinica (assembly GCA_027921565.1). Lineage (NCBI taxonomy): Eukaryota > Metazoa > Arthropoda > Branchiopoda > Anostraca > Artemiidae > Artemia > Artemia sinica. The sequence continues at coordinate 102,548 of JAPEVW010000216.1, read as the reverse complement.
CAGACGGGTGGAGAAACAGGACTACATACTTAATTCCATGTTTGTTTGATTTGTGTATTATGTATTATGTTATGTTTTTAAATTAACTGGCCTCCCCCAGGGCATTCAGCGTGTCCCCAGGTGGCGATAGGGGAACGCTCTACAGATATGTAAGGTACCTCCATAGGAGGGACGGACCAAGGGGGAACCTTGTCCCTGAGGGTCCATAATAGAAACTGGGGCACCCTCGCTCGAAGTCATAAACACAGGGGGAGGAGGAAGAAGGCCCCTCAAATGTACACTCAAAAGGGCCCACTGGTTTGTCCACAAGTCCAATGAGTTGCAAACCCTTCTCCCAGTAATGGGTTAAATTGCATGGTGATGCAGAACACCATCGCGGGAGAATCCTCTATAGGAGGACAACTGTGGCAGGGCGTCAGATCCAGATCTATGGACAACGGCCCCTGCAAAGGGCTGCCTCGATCTTTTCGGCGTACCTGCAAGACTGGGGACCTTGCGGTCAACTCTATTCCCACTTGAGGAGTGGCGCCCCTCGAGGATATTATAGCCTAGTAAACGCGCAGCATTCGCACGGGATTCTGACTAATGGATAATTTTTCGGGGCTTGGCATGTTTTGATGGGCGTCTTTGGGCTGAAAAACCTCTTCCTAGCTAATTTATCTATTATGGGTTGCCTCCCCGTAGTAGCATAATATTTGTAGGCATGAATATATAATGAGTCAGAGGTAATAGACTTGAGACTATCTGAGCAGTATTTCGACTCTTGTTGATAGAAGAGCATCGCCAAGTGCAGAAAACCATGTTGTGACCAAGATGGGCCCAGGATTGCACAAAGCCTCCATTCATGGAGGTCCCAGGGACTTCTTGCTGTCCGGTTCTAAGCCAGCTTAAGCACTTCGGTGTAGACTTGAGAAGATATGTGATCCCCGTCCTGCACTGGTATCCGGGATCATTGCTTTTCCTGAGGCGAATATAATTTCAATGATTTAAAGAACATGAAAATTGGAACTTGGAATGTTGCGACATTAAAAAATGACTATCGTATCGACATTTTGACTGACGAAATTCACCCGATTCAAACTGGATTTATTAGGTATTTCAGAAACTCATATCCCAGGGGTAGGAAGCATGAAACTAGGTGATATAGAATTTGTTTACTCAGACAGGAGGGATGGGGTACATAGACAGGGAGTAGGGCTCATGATGAATAAGGAAGCTGCTAAGTCTTGTTTAGGCTGGGTAGGTATTAATAATAGAATACTAATTGCTCATTTTATGACTAGAAAGTTCAGGGTATCAGTTATAGTAGCATACGCCCCTTTAGAACCGACTGACGGAGATACTAGTGACTCAGATGAATTTTACTTACAGTTACAGGAGCAAATAGACAGGATCCAAGGTAGAAATATGATGTTATTACTGGGAGATTTTAACGCCCAGGTTGGTAGAAATAGGGATAGATGGTATCCCAGCCTAGGTAAATTTGGTGTAGGAAAAGGAAACAGTAATGGATACAGACTTTTGCAATTTTGTAGGTATAACAATCTAGCTATAACCAATACGGAGTTTGGTCATAAAATGGTTCATAAGTTAACATGGTATTCATGTGATGGTAAGACAGCATACCTTATTGATTATGTTATAGTAAACCGAAGACTGGCAGGATCAATACAAGATACTAGGGTATATGGGAGTGCTGTTATTGATGTTAAAAGTAAAGATCACCATCTAGTAGTGTCAAGGGCAACTTTAAAGCTGAAATATCGGAAGGGTAACTACCTCCCGAAAAGTTATGATGTTGGTAGACTCCAGGATTAGAATTTGAGAGAAACTTTCCAGGAACAGTTGAATACTAAACTTGAGAGTTTAAAATTTGATAATGTGGAAGATGGTTGCAATAATTTTAGAAAAATAATTTGTGAAGTTGCTGAAGGTGTATTAGGGAAGAAAGCTAGAACGGCAGCTAAGAATATTAGTGAAAAAGCTTTATGTTTAATAGAAAGGAGAAAGGACTTGTACAAGAATAATCTGAGTGATAGATCGAATGAAAACAAAAGAAATGTAAAGAAAGTGGAGAAAGCATTAAAATATGAACTAAGGAGGTGTGAAGTGGAGGCCATGGATAAAATTGCTCTGGAAGATGCAGCTAGACGGCATAATAGTAAAAATATTGTACTGGCACGTTAATAAATTGAGAGGGAGTAGTCAATGCGGAGTTGGCCCAGTTAAAGATAGGAATGGGGTCGCAATTAGCGATAAGGAAAAAACTAAAGAGAGATGGGCTGAACATTTTGAGAATTTGCTTAACCGAGATAGAGTTGCAGGAAAAAATTTAGAGGAAAATGAAAAAGTTTGTGATATCTTGGATGTGAAGGAAGATTTGTTTTGTGAGGAGGAATTAGCAACAGTACTAAAAGGGATTAAAGAATAAGGCTCCAGGTGCTGATAGGGTGGTAAATGAGGCTCTGAGGCTAGAAATAAGTTACTGAAGATTATGAATATGATTTTTGAAAAAGGGGAAGTACCTAACGATTTTAGGAAAACCTTAATTAGGCAACTTTATAAGAAAGGTGATAAAGTGAGTGCGGTAATTGTCGAGGCATTAGTCTGGTATCTGTAGGTAGTAAATTACTTAGTAATATGATACTTTTTAGACTGAGAGATGCCGTAGACAAAGTTTTAAGAGAAGATCAGTGCGGTTTTAGAAAAGGTAGAGGATGTGTCGACCAAATTTTCACTCTTAGGCTAATAATTGAGAAGTGCCTGAGCTTTCAAACACCTTTGGTCCTCAGTTTTATAGATTATGAGCAAGCGTTCGAGTCTGTTGATAGAAGAGCTTTAGTAAAGGTTTTATCCTTGTATGGTATACCAGACAAATACATTAAAGTGATTAGTGCTATGTACGGGAATAACACTTCAACGGTTAAGGTAGGAAATGAGGTTAGCAGCTGGTTTTGTATTAAATCAGGAGTTAAGCAGGGTTATGTTCTATCCCCCTTTGTATGGATTATTTTTATGGACTTTGTTTTAAGGAGCACAAGAAAGGCAATGGGAGACCACGGAATCAAGTGGGGAGGAAAAAGTCTCCTGGACTTGGATTATGCTGATGATTTAAGCATCCTAGATGAAAGTCTGAGCAAAATGAATGAAGTTTTAGAGGTTTTGCGAGTTCAGGGTGCTAGAATTGGTTTGAAAATTATGTTAGGAAGACTAAGTCAGTAAGGCTAGGAATAAGTGAAGATGAAAACTTGACGTTGGGTAATGAAAAGATTGATCAGGTGGGCAGCTTCACTTACCTTGGTAGTATTATTAGCAAGGATGGTAGGACCAGTGAAGATGTTAAATATAGAATAGCCAAGGCTCAGGGTTTTTTTCACAGTTAAAAAAAAGTCTGGAAGAATAGGAAGATAAGTCTGCAAACCAAGATTAGAATATTAGAAGGTACAGTGATGACAGTGGTCAAATATGGCTCTGAAGCATGGACGCTCAAAAAATCGGATGAAGATTTGCTAGATGTTTTCCAGAGAAATTGCTTAAGGATTGTTCTGGGTACCCGGCTGACTGACCGTATTTCAAACAATAGGCTATACGAAAAATGTGGTTCAATACCGCTCTCTAGGGCTATAATTAAAGAAAGGTTGAGGTGGCTAGGGCACGTTGTGCGGATGAAGGATGACAGATTGCCGAAGATTGTTCTTTTCGGCCAACCATGTAGGGCTAAACCGAAATCAGGTCGTCCCCGTCTGGGGTGGGAGGACGTCATAAAGAAATATTTAAAGGAGATGGGAACTTCGTGGGAGGGTGTAAAAAGGAGGCTTTTGAATAGATTGGGGTGGAGGAGCGTACGTAGCTGTGTTGCCTCAGGCGGCTTGGTGCTGCGGTGAGTTGTTAGTAGTAGTAGTAGTAGTAGTGTCTTTAATAAATAGTAGCTTGGATTTGTTACCGGTTACTTTATCAATATTCATTATAAACAATTTACCAATATAAGTTTTCAGACAGAAAACAGGTTCATACTTGTGTTTTTCACAATTTTTTTTTTAGGGGGGGGGGCCTTTCCCTGAAAGTATTCCGAACTCCTGGATGTAGACCCTTCTTGCCTCCCAATCAAAATGCTGAAATTACACCCATGAAAAGTTTCATGCTAATAGGATGGCCTACTACCATAACTACCATACCTTTTAAGTTTCTGGTTCCTTAAAAATCACTGGATCACTACAATTCCAAGATTGATAAGTATAACCTCCAAACTGGTAATTCTGTAACTGTTTCTATATGAAGCACTTGCAATATGTTAAAGCATTTGAAACCCATTGAAATCAAATCTGAACCCATTTGAAATTTCTATAGAAAATATTTGACCACAGCCTGCATTCATATGACATGTGTGGCTGAACCGAAGCATGGTATAAAAGCACCAAGCACCAAAATTCTTGGAGGTATGAAATTCTTAAAATATTGAATTGCGCCAAGCCTGGACTTACCAATAGGCCCACTAGGCCCGGACCTAGGGGCGCACAATAAATTATCACTGAGTGATATTTTTGTTAACAAAAACTGGACTGGTGCAATTTATCGTCATAATGCCAGGTTCACTCCACCACCACGCTGCCTATTCACAGAAAGTGATTTTAAAACAACACAGGAATTCCATGGCCATGTACAAACTGTCAGATGTCTCCAAGAATCACAGCTAAGAGTTTGGTTTCACCTCTCTCTTTCATAACTTTTAGCTCATCAGTCATGATCTGTTCAGTGCTTTCATTATCCCCAAATGTTTGGGGATTTCTCCGGAAATATTGCAAAAACGGAGCAGCAAAAGCACTTTGACTAGGAGCATCAAAGCTTTAAATCCAGCCCTGACTGCAAGGCTAGAGCGTGTGGTATAAAGAACTCTTTTTTGGATAAAACCCTGTTATACATTGTGAGTGATTTCCCAGTGGACTCTCATTTGAAGAGTTTTATTTAAAATCAGCTTATCTTTTGTTTGGTTAAATTGACCACAGTGATTTCCTCTGGGAACAATTATTTAACTCATTGTGCCGATTGGAGGATGCCAATAGACGATTTTTTTCCGCCGAATCTTGTATGAAAAAAATAGCCAAATTACTAGAATTCAGTAAATTTAAACCAAATTTCACCCTTTTCTTAAGGTGCGTCAACAGTACCGCGTGGATCGCTTGGGACCAAGCAGAAGAGGGGGAGAACCTGCCGGAAGCGCCGTATTGGTACCTGCCGGTTTTAGTTAGCCTTAAATTGTAGGGGACAGGTGAGCAGGTCTCGACGCTTCCCTTGCTCCCGGTGATCTCTATGCGGCTATTCAACCTTATTTCTGACTAAGTGAGATACCTGCTGTATGTTTTGTTTGCTACATACAATGCGGAGCCAGCAGCTTGTATGGTCTCCAGTCTTGAACTTTTTATACCATGCCTGGCTGTGGAGAATGTTCACGCCGATATTGCGAAAACTGGTGCGGACTTTTTTAGCACTGATTCGTTAATGGAAGCAAAGAAAATATTATGGAATTTTGCAAACTGCACGAATCGCCCAAATGACCGACAGAAAGCTGGAGATAACTGTCTGGACATGCTAAAAAATTTAAAAAGTGTGATGAAAAGCAGATACCCCTACCCCATTTCGTGCTGTACGAGCCTACGAAGTACCAGTTATCGCAAGGGACTCAAGTGCTACACTTACTCGTAAAGTTAACAAACTATGTGTCAAATTCGATAATTACGTCCTGTCGAAGCGCTGCCTTCTTTGTCTCAAGCCCCCACACAATCATCCAAACCCTCTTTTGCCGTTATATTAAAGAATCCACCTAAAACACTGAATGACCCCAAGGACAGCAAAATTTTTATTGATAACTTGTGTGGCGAATCTAAGTCAGCGATAACTGAGCTTAGACCAGGAAAAGATACTTGGCGCCTCGTCGTAAGTAATAAAAATGAAGCTACTGCTGTAGCTGATGCTATTAAATCTAAGGACCAATAGCTGAGCTTACAGCTAAAAGTTCCAGTGTATTATGGAATTGCCCGCTTCGTTCCTGACAGTGTTACTACTGACGGTCACTTGCAGAACTTGATAACTAACTGTGCCGAAGTCTCCCGTATCGGCAAAACTAGGTCCAACAAGCTTCGGTTCTCTCGACAAGAAGACTTATTAGCAGCCATTTCCTCGTCAGTGATAATCGAGTACGAGCGAATCCGCATTGATAAGTTTCTCCCTCTCCCTCCTCGCTGCTACAACTGCCAAGCTTACGGACATATTGCCCAGCACTGTAAAGCTCTTACTCGCTGTTCGCGTTGTGCACAGACTGGACATTCGAACAAGCTGAAAACCCCCTGTCAAAATAAAATGAAGTGTGCGCCGTGCAACCAAGCTGACCATCCTTGTTACAGCTACAAATGTCCTGTCACACAGAAACTTATGAATCCCCTAAAATGAGCACTGATCTACGCGTTACATCATGGAATATTAATGGAGGCGTCTCAGTGAAATTACCCATAATCCAAACTCTATGTGACACGAATGATGTCCTCTGTCTACAAGAGCACCTTCTCACTGCCGACAGTCTATGTTTGTTGAGCAAGACTGCTTCTACTGTCGGAATAAGTCGTGCCACTAGACACTCCGGAGCTGGTCGGCCAAGTGGAGGTACTGCTATTCTTGCTAGAAACGTCCTAATGCCCGAACACTTTCGCGACAGTGACTATTTTACGGCAGTCAAAATTTAGAATTATGTGGTGGTCTCAGTGTATTTACCCACAGATTACCGTAATGCTACATCAGACAGACAATTTGATCAAGCATGCCACCAAGTCACTTCCCTTGTGTCTGATTGTGAACTGCAAAACCTAGCAGTAATCATTGCTGGTGATATGAACTGTAACCTTTTTGCCGACAGTACCAGACGTGCTAATATTCTGAATACTATGTGCCCTCAGGTCTTGGCGGTCGCGAATACCCAATGTTTCACATATATCCATAACTCTGGCAGTACCTCTTCTCTGGACTTCTTCATGTGTTCCCCGAATGTAAAAACCAGACTCAGGATCCTCACGTATCTCCACTTTCCAAGTCTCGGACCATATGCCTATCAGTAATATATTCCCTGTTCAACTTATTGCACCGAGTGCTCCAAGTCCAGACACTGATAGTAAATGGCATGAAACCACTGACTGGGCTCGTGCAGATATGTTTGTGTTCCGGGCTGTTATTGATTCTATTTTAAAAAGATCAAAGTGCCATTTCATCTACTTTCCCAAAAAAAACTATTAAACTTTGCAGAGAAGCAAATATTGCTGAATATTTACTGTGCAGAGATTGTTCACGCTCTACGCTCTGCCGAGCGTGCTAGTGTACCCATACGAAGAGTACGTCTTGGAACTGAGAAGCATGGTTGGTTAGGTAACCATGACCTCGTTGATTCTAGTGCTAAATCAAAATTCTGGTTTCTTGTCTGGAAGGAGTGTGGTACGCCACGGCAAGGTTTGACAAATGAAATTCGTCTCAAAACAAAGCGACATTTTGCGAAAGTACTTAGGCAACACCAGGCTAAATCAGTAGCTGAACTATCAAGTAAAGCCACAAGTGAACCTAATTTCGTATGGAAACTGCTCAAAAGAGATAATTCAAAAGTCTATAATACTTTCAAAATTAACAGTGACCAGTGGTTGGTTACTTTAAAAGTGAATTTTCCGAGCCTGATCCATCATTGTCAAACCAATATGAAAGGGAGCTTGATGGTTGCTTAGGCCAATCAACTAATGAGATCAGTTTTATTGTTACTCGATCTGCGGTTACTGATTGCATTTCTAAGCTACAAAAGAAAACTTCTCGTGGTGTTGATGGTCTCTGTGCACAGCATCTAAGATGTGGGTCCCCTCTCCTGATTGAGCATCTGACCTTACTCTTTCAGATGATATTCTGTTGTGGTATAGTTCCTGATTTGTTAAGTACTGGAGTAATAACCCCGGTTTTAAAAAGGGGAAAGCCCAAGGACCAATGTTCTTCTTTTAGACCAATTACGGTGTCACCGGTTTCATGCAAAGTTTTGAGTTACTAATTATTGACGAGATATCTGTTAAGAGCTACACACTGGATAACCAATTCGGCTTCAAGAAAGGAGTAGGCCATGACCATGCTCACCATTTGATTGCTAATTTACTTCTACACGCTCATGAAATTAATGAGGTATTATATTTTGCTGGGTTAGACATATTTAGAGCTTTCAACATGGGTATACATCCACATATCTTATTGACTGCTTATAAGCATGGAGTTAATATTTCTATCATCAAATCGATGGGTGATATGTAAAAAAAGCTAAATGCCAGAGTTAGGGTTACCATCTCACATGTTACGGTGGAACTCACTCCTTCAATTCCAGTAAAAAAGGGCATTAGACAGGGCACTGTTACTCCCCCCCCCCCCTGTTTAATAATACTGTCATTGTGCCACAACAGAAAGTTCTAACCACATGTATATTTGATGGTATAGATGTTTCGCTAGCTAACTATGCTGATGACATCCTTGATATTAGTAGAACAGCCTTTGGAATTGAGGAAGATTTTTGAATTCTCGATAGGGAGTATAAACGTATAGGTCTTCGATTTAATGAGTGTAAGACTGAGTTCCTGGTGTTCAATCACCGTTCAGATTGCCCAACAAATGTTCAGTTAGGTGAACATGTTATTAAAGCGCAAGGTACACTGACGTATCTTGGTGTACCGATTGGGTCAAATCTTTTCGCCACGTGTCAACCTTTGAAAGATTTTTTTTTGCCAGAAAAGCTAGGAATGCGTATGGTTTACTAGTTGCGTTAAAGTTTAAATTTAACCGCCATATCTTAGCTAGCGTTTATAATGCATTTGTTGTTCCGCATCTACTTGCCTTTGCACCATTTTGGTCTCTTCCTACTGCTTCAGATATTAGGGATATATGGAAGTGTTTCAACAAGTGTGCGAAATATTTTCTAAGGCTGCCTCTCTGGACGGATAACAGCTCACTATCCTTGCGGTATGGAGTTGCAAGTCCAGTGTCTGCAGTACAGAAAAGAAATGAGAGATATTGGAGGCAGATTATTTGTGAAAGCACCTCTGAAATTTTCCATCCTTGATAATATGTTTGTTGTTACATATAAATGCCCCTATTTGTAATTTTTTTCTTCTTGTCTGTTCTTCTCTGTTTTAGTTCTGTTCGTATTTGTCAGAATTTATTTGTTTTTTTTCCATTTTCGTTCTTTATACTCCATCAGTGTTGTATTTTACATTTATGATGGGCAATAAATTTATACACACATACATATATTCCACTGCTTTCATAAAACATTAATTCAATATTATTTTAAAACATTAATTAATTCAACTGTTTACATTCATTTAACAGCTTAAAATCTTTTAACAGCTTAAAATCCTAATTTAACAGCTTAAAATCTCTAAGAAAATTCCTTACCTCATATTAAAAAAAAACAAAAAGCATGCTTTTACGTAAATAAAGTTTTACATAAAAATCCATGGTATTCTACTATATCCTTAATTGTAACTGCACCCAAGGAGGAGGGGGGGGGGGGGGTCTCCCTTTCCCAAAATGAAGCCATGAGCCCCCTCTCATTTTTTCTGTTCCTACTCCATCCCCAGAAAAAAAAACCTTCTGAAATACCATGCTCAACTGATGTTCAGACCTTTAGGCATCTTTATCTCTAACATTACAAGTTACCAATGTAGCAACCTTCCTTATATAATGAGGTATACCTGTGTGTTGGTTGGACAATTGACAACATAACAAAGTCCCCAATTTCCTTCAGCTTCAGAAGAGAAAATCTGGACAAAAGATCTAAAATTTAGGCCATTGTTTGGAACATGCACAGAAAAGATCTGAAAAAAAACAACACAAATGATTAAACTTATTTCTTGTTTACTACAATAACTACAAAAATTAAAAACTAATGCAACCAACAGACCATGGAAGGGGTGCTATAATCAGTTTTGAAGTAGAGCAGCAATGTCTGTTCTACCAAGTCCTCTGAGCATCATAAACTTTGTTTGCAATCAATCAAAGGTTATTTGTGGTTATGATATTACCAGATTTTACCAGTATGACCAACTATCATGTCAATGGCTCCCTCAAAAATCGGCCTGCAAACACAATCAGCTTTTACAACAACTAGAATGCTGCCAAAAGTGGCTCAAAGGCCAGAAAGTTACCATAGTAAAGAGCTATAAGCCTCCCTGACATAATTTTTTCCCATAGCCACTTAGTCCAGAAGGCACAGTTATAGAAACTTGGGAGGGGGTTCATTTGATCAGAAACTAAAAATACTAGTACCATTTTACAGGAGTCTAAAAGATTTGAAGACAGTTAGCCTCCCTTTATTCCCCTTTTTTGGCTCCAGGTGAACCCTAAACTGTAAGGGTATTGGATTAAAATTTAAAGATATATCTATTTTGTTGAATAATAAAACTCTAAGAAGTATAAAACTTAGAGAAACAGTCACAATCAGCAGTGCTGATTGCTTCCATAGCCCTTCAACCAGGAAGTGCAGGGGGGAGGTTGGGGTCAGCCATTCTATGTTTTTGCACACCCTTTCTGTTTACCTTCCTAAAATTTCTGCAGGCAGCCATTTAGAGCTGGATCAACTTTGGGTGATCCTAAAAAATCCTACCTCTCACCCCAGGACCAAAGCAAATAATTGACACTAGGACTTGAACTTCAGCCCTTTAGGACATAGATTTTCAAGTTGAGCAATATTTAATTTAATTTTTTTTTTTTTTTTAGGTTTCATTTATAGATTCATAGTAATTTCTGTTCATTTAAAATTTGAATTACTGTATTATATGTCTTAATTTCTGTTCCGTTTAAATTTGCCTCTTAATCTTTTTTTGAAAAGTATTTATTTTATTAATTGCTTCTAAATACAGTAGCTTCTTTGTCTGTAGAATGAATCTGCTGTAAAGCAAGCTGGAAAATAGTAACTGGATGATATGACAAATGCTTTCTATGATTCAAAGATGTTTTGCTGCATGTTCTTTTTAATTTTACTGACTGTTTTTATGTAGCAATAGTTTTTCTCCAACCCAATGCTTCAAACAATTACTACCCAGTACTAAATAGACCCATGGAACTTTACACTTCATCCTAAGTTTAGTGGTAAAATTTCAATATTTTTTAGGTCATTTCTCATCAATTGTTGGTTCTTAATGGCAGATGAAGGCAATTAAAAAAAAAAAAAAAAAACGTTTGTGTACAGCCTAGTTATAAGGTAATGGATCTCTGGTCAACTAGGTCCCTGTGTGATGGCACTATCTTAGTAGTATTCTGCAGGTTAATTATCTTTTTGGCTATGTTTCCAACTTACAGAGGAGGTATAATTACATGTTTATTTTTCTCAATTTCAGAATTTAATAGCCTTCTTTAGAAAAATGATTAAAGTACTGAATACTGTTAATGATTAAACAAAACACTAAAATACAAGGTATCATGACTCTGAAGTTCTGGTACAATGACAACATCTACTTTGGGGCATTAAAAATTTACATAATAGCGTTTCAAATGTGAAAGTTGTAAATTTTCAAATTCCCTAATGTGTAAACTTGAAAATTATAGATATAGGCCTATCTTGAATTTTAGGAGATTGCAAATTGACATTCTTTTATTTAAAGTCAAAACATGTGTTTTTCACTACCTGGTGACTGGTAGGTTACATTAGGGCCAGCCCTATTAAACTTAGGAAGAGCAATGAATAAGAAGTCAAATGGTAGTGTCCTTTATTTAACATATTTCTATTTTATGATGTAATTTTATCAGCATTTTTGGAGTTTAACATAATGGGTAGTCTAAAAGTGGTGGTAGCAAAAATGTAAGGAGTTGTCAATTTTCATAAATGTAAGGAGTTACCAATTTTTAATTGGAAGCTTTTACTGAATTAATTTTTTTTGCCTTGATTAACTTTAATACTGACACTGACATTCTTTCCTTCCCTATATATTTTAGCTGGTAATCTTTCCTTTTCTTGATTAATTTGCTACCTAAAACATGACCATATCTCTCAAGACACTTTTTAGCACCCTTTCTAAAGAGAAGTTAATATTTTGATCAAGGTATGTAAGATTTAAAGCCAAACTGGCCAGCCATGACACAAACAACAAGGAATCTCAAGGAGAAGAAAACAAATAGGACTATGGCCAGCAAAAGGAAAAGACAAACTAAAACACCATGGATATTTTGCCTGTATGAAACAAGGTGTCTTCAACACTAAGAAACAAAGATAAAATCTAAACTAACCTAAAAGTAAACAAAATTTAAAACCAAGAAAAAACAAATATATGTAGCCTATACATGCAATTGTACCTACTGTGATAGAGAACCACAGAAGCTAAATAGAGTTGATTCAATGAGAATACTGAAGCAACTGAATAAAGTGTATATGAAGTTAATTATTTAGTAGCAAAATAATGCTCTTGATTGATTTTACTGCTGCAATTTTCTTAGGTCTTGTATTTAATCTAGTCCCTGGGTGATTTTGTAAAACTTTATTGCTCTCATTAGCTATTGGTCTACTTATAAGAAAAATATAATAAATCACATCAATATTTAAATTACCTATAAGCCTATCACTGTTTATTGGAAGATTAGCAAGAATGTGTTTTATTTCAATTGCTTCTATAGCCCACTGTGTCAAGTCTCTATCTTAAGAAATGCCTGTGGCACCAACAGATTGTATCTAATGGTCAGGGTGGTAGAAAACATGTTCCACTAAAGGCAAAACAAAAGTTTCAGGAAGATTACTAAATTTTGAAGTTTTATCTATTGAAAATATAATGCTTAATAATTGTTCAAAAAACTATTAGTGAGTTCAGCCAATATGAAACCTTCCAAAATAATAAAAAATACTATTAACACCATTACTCAAATTACCACTAGTCACAACCTTTCCAGAACTTAGAAAACTACTGGTATTTATTTAGAATCTGGTAAACATGCAGGAAAGACTGCACCAAAATCCCAAATATGCTATATGAGTTATTGCAAGTGACATATTGCTCACTAATTGACAATGATTTAAACTTTAATTTTTTGGGGGTTAAAGGGGCAAAAGAAGGTACCTAGGTGGTAAATTTTTACCAAATCATATTTTTGACTTACAAATAAAGTGAACATACCACTTGATGCCTTTTTTATGCTCTTTCCAAATATAATTATCATTTTTGTCAGAAATGAATTTTACCCCCCACCCCTTTATACTGATTCAGGGTATATATTTGCACATTAGGGGGGTGGGGTAAAGTTTAAAATTACCTCCCATTTATATCAGAAATAAAATTTGCCCCTACTGTGGCAGATATATATGGTACCCTGAATTGGTGTATGTAGGGGTGGGGGTAAAATTCATTTCCAACAAAAATGATTATTATATTTGGAAAAAAGCGTAAAAAAAGGCATTGAGTGGTATATTCACTTTATTTGTAAGTCAATAATATGATTTGGTAAAAATTTACCCAAATTTGTTTCTGAACTATTATATTTTTACCCTCCCGGTAAAATTCTACTTCAGCTACTTTTGGCTATCTTGGAAAGAGGTTACGTTAGGAAAATGAAACTTTCAGGGATGGGTCTACAGGCTATAGTATGGGTAAATATCTACCAAATCATATTATTGAGTTAGGACTAAAGTGATTTGATGCCTTTTTGGTATTTATTTAGCCTTGGCCCCCTCATAAGGAGACATGTTAAGAAAACAATTCTTACTTTAAAATATGTATAATGATCCTAGTTCTTATATTATCCAAGGGGAGAACCTTTATCACCAAGTCTTTCCTCTAAAAAACTTCAAAAGAGAAAAAGTTTCCAAATATCACCACGTTTTCAATTCAGTGCTTAAGTCTTTTTAAATTGCCGCTTTAAATTGCCACCTAATAAGTTCTTTTATAGATGGCGTTCATGCTGGTCTTTTTATTTTATTTTTATTTTTAAAAAGCAGTGGCGAAGGGCGAATAGCAGTGGCGACGGGAGAATAGCAGTGGCGTAAATACAAAACATTAATAGCAGTGGCGAAAGGCGAATAGCAGTGGCGAAGGGCGAATAGCAGTGGTGTAAATACAAAATATTAATAGCAGGGTTAGGTTAGGTTAGGTTAGGTTTTATTGTCACATAAATTATTGTCATTTATTGGTTATTTTATTGTCACATAAAACACATAAATTTTTTTGTTAATGGCATGATTTATAACAGAATTCACAATTTCTATAATCTCAATATACCACTACTTTTTCTTTAAACACGTTTTTTGACACACGTGCTAAACACATGCTAAACGCTATCTATAAAACAACTTATTTGGCAGCAGTTTACAGCGGCAATTTCAAAAGACTTAAGCATTGAATTAAAAACGTGGTGATATTTGGAAACTTTTTCACTTTTGAGGATTTTTAGAGGAAAGACTTGATGATAAAGGTTCTCCCTTGGATAATATAAGAACTAGAATCATTATACATATTTTAAAGTAAGAATTGTTTTCTTAACATGTCTCCTTATGAGGGGGCCAAGGCTAAATAAATACCGCCTTTTTTTATGCTGATTACAAATATAATAATCATTTTTATTGAAATGAATTTCAGCCCCCCCCCCCCTATATATGCCAATTCAGGGTTAGGTTAGGTATATATAGAGGGGGGGGGGCTGAAATTCATTTCCAATAGAAATGATTATTATATTCATAATCAGCATAAAAAAAGGCATTGAATGGTGTATTCACTTTATTCCTAACTCAATAATATGATTTGGTAGATATTTACCATAGTATGTCCTGTTTTTTTTTTCTTTTAAGCTGGAAAAAGAAGGATTTTTTGAGGAAAGACTTGAAGATAAAGGTTCTCCCCTAGGATAATATGTTAACTAGGATCAAAACATGTCTCCTTGTCAACAGTACAAACTCTAAATTTATATCCCAAATTTAGTGTCCTGACACTTTTAAAAAGAACATCAACTGTAGCCTATGTTCATCTGTCAGCTTGCAAATTAATAAACTACATCAAAAGTCTACCTCTTAGTCTGTATGAAAATCCGAGGAAAGTAGGTGTATTAAGTTGAATTTTAGATGCTAACAAACCTTGTCTACATCAGGACCTACTAAACGAACTGCATGACCTATTTCACTCAACCGAGCTTTCTTGATAGAGCTGGCTTTTGCTTTCAAGGCTTTGCCACATTTCTTGCAATTGAAAGCTTTCGTTCCGTTTACAGCTCCACAAGTGCAAGTAGTAATCCCTCTTTTGGACCATTTTGTTAGCCCACTAAGGATTTTTTTCTTGTCCATGCTGATAATAGTCAAACTTCTTGCTCGTTCATTTGCGACTTTATTGCCATCTATCAATATACTTTTGAAATTTTTGCCTCATAGAGAATGATTTGACTAAAATTTCGAGGAGCTGAATCACAAATAGTCAGAATCGCCAAGTATATTTTTCAAAGAAGAATTCTTAAACATTCTCATTGAAATAATCCTATCCCGTAGTGCATCAATTAAATTTATCTTCCTCCTTTTAAGTTTATGGTTAGTTCTGTCACAAGACCTATTGCATATGACCTATTGGTCGAACATATACAACCCAAACAACATTCTGTCGCAAGAAAGCAATTTGTAATTTGATTCACTGTCACTAGCCAGGCTCCGAGCGACAAAATCAACCAAAAAATTAAAAGAAAGGCGGCTAAATCTGACTAAATACACTAAGGAGAAAAAAAAATCAAAGAGAAAACTTAACAAGTTACTTGTGTATTATACGCCAAACACTCAAGTTTACGCTGTGTAAAACTCGAGAACAAACCGGTGTCTTCGTTAGTTTCTTTCAGCTTAGCATGAGACAAGACAAGTGAAAGAATAGGTGAGAAATATATAATTTGGTTATATATTTGAACATTAGGGGGGGGTAAAGTATTTGGACAGTTTGAAAACAATTCTTACTTCATAATACGCAGAATAATTGTGTCTAACACATTTAGCATGCAGACCCGCTATACTTAACCCCCCCCCCCCCCTAATGTGCAAATATATAGTCCAAGTTTGTTTTCTGAACTATTATTATATTTTCATCATATTTTGTGATATTTCATTCAAATTGAGCATCAAAGAAACAAGTTCTGACTAAATGAAGCACTTGAGTGCTCGGCATATAATTCACAAGTATCCTTAATAATTAGTAAATTCAATAGTTTCCATTTTAGTCCCCTTTATATTCACCATACACAACTTCTAGATTTTTTTTTTTCCGGGAATATTCCGCCAAGATTGAGATATTTCTAATGCTCCTATGGTATTGCCATTGTGAACTTGACATTTTACATGAATTCAGCTTGATCTCTCCTTCTATTCAACATTTTCAGTGGTTGAACAACTTTTATTATTAAGTAAATTTATAGAAACAGGCAAATTTTATGTTTACCTGAGACAGTCGATCATTCCTTAGGGAAAAACGAATACCTTGCTCTGCAAGTATTCATGCAAATTTTATATTTACCTGAGACAGTCGATCATTCCTTAGGGAAAAATAAATACTTGCTGGACCCACAAATTTTAAAACGAATAACTCACGTCTCGCAAGGGAGAAAAGAAAATTACCCTTCTCATGGATAGTCTATTTAATTCCTTTAAAATTACCAATTTATAAAAGAACAAACGATTATTCATTACTACAGTAATTTTAAAAAATACAGTTTTTCTTAGAGAATTTGATTTCTTCCTTGTGATATTCCCATGATTTTGATGAAGTCCCTTTTAAAAGTTTAAAGAGATATTGCTGACTATGGTAATGACTCGATATCCACCAAGTCTGACTGAATTCAGATGCGTATCATGCGAATTTTCTGACTTTAATTCTAAATTTCAGTGTCACACAATTTTAGAAAGAAAAAAAATTGCCTTTTACAGATTCAATTTGAATATGTGCGAAAATTCATGGTCCATGCAGCATGATTTCATAAAGACACTGAAAACCTTCACAGGTTAAGCTGCATTAAGATTGCGAATTTCGCAGTTGATGAGAATGCAGCATTATCATTTCATTTTTTTTTTACAATGAGGGAATTTTATGGTTAATTTAAAGAACCAAAGGCAGACATTAAACACATCATATAACAATCAATCCTTCTTTTATCATGGGCAACGTTATAGCATAAAATCAATTATTTCTGTAAAATTTATCAAAAGCTAAATGTTTTTTTTTAGATTACTCTCCTTACAGAAGCTTTGCCAGACATAACCATATTCTTTAAAATTATATTCTATCAAACTTGCATATTTTCCTAAGAGATAATGTCACCAATCCCGGGAAGCTAGTTCGTCTAATAGTTACCACTTGCGAAGAGACAAAATGCTGTGTTATAACCTCTGTGGCAATATGCGCTGCTTCGAGGTGATGACTTGCGTCAAGCAAGGCTGTGTCCTTTCACCTTTTATTTTCGTCCTAGTTTTAGACTACATCTTTAGACAGATAAATGAGCATGAAATCTGAATTGCAAGAAAGCTTCTCCAGGATATCGATTTTGCCGATGA
>JAPEVW010000216.1:0-80000 GCA_027921565.1 Artemia sinica | reverse complement strand
GAGGGTTCAGTTAAATACAGTTGACTTGCACGGAAGCTCAGTTACACCCACACTCTTTTTATATAATGTATAACGTCACTGTAGAACTATCTTGTTTTTTTCTCTTTAAGTACGTTTGCATGAGACACCATTCACATGAAAAAATTTTCTTGTTTTAAAAGAAGTCTGTAAAGTAAAGTGAACTAAAGGGTGTACATCCTGCCCATAACCCAACAAAATATTGCTATACCCCACCAATGGGAAGATATTTTTTTTAACACTTATAAATATTAGAATTGGAGAGCATTTTAAATTCTAATAATACTTGGCAAATGAAATACAGATTTAATCAGCACAGCCGGTATTAAGACATAATTGTTCACAATTTGAGAATCATGATTAGTTCAAAACTTCAATATAGTGGATGGAGGAGGAGCAATCACCAGGGTTCGGTTCTTGGGCTACTTAATCCGTCTGGCGAGTAACGACTATTTCCAGGGTTATTCCTTGCAATATTTTGTACAGTCTGTTCAGTATTTGTCCAGTTTGTATTGTCCAGTTATTTAAATCAATTAAAATCAAGTATTTTCCAGTAGGCAGCAAGACATGGCTAATCATAGAAAAAGCCCAGACAGATAGTCCGAGTAAGTGAGAGGCAAATCTGGGATAAGCCCTTTTTAGGATTGTATGAAAATGATGTCATTTCATTTGTTGATAGATAAGTTTATCTATCATCCATCCGAAGGTAATTCCTAGGGCAGAACTAAGGTAGATAGTCATAGAATTAAGGGATGAAAGATTGGATTGATTTTGGGTAGTTGCGTGACGGACCATGTCCACTAGAGTTGTATGAAAAATGTGGGACTGAATTTAGTTGGACTTACAGGCGATGAAAAAGTGGAATCTAAGCCTATTAGGCTTGGAGTAAAACCCCTATCCACCACCTGGGGACGCGCTGAATGGCCTAGGTCACTCAAACACTTAATTTGTGTTTTTATCGAATGTATACAAAAAGAAAAAAAACAGATAGAAATAAAAATGTTACTAAAATCGAATTAGGAACGATCGGTAGATTGATGATGAATAGACAGAATTCATTTCGTCATTGCATTTCCCGCAGCTTACTCTGCCTATGTAACAATCTGACTCTGAGAGATTAACGCAAAAAAAAAAAGAAGGGTTTTAGATAAAAGATTCCAAATCAGGACAACTGAAAAAAATTTTGGTATCTTATTGAAGTATCAATTCCATCTTTTCATTCTTAATAAAAAATATATGTTTAGGGTCAAATGATGCGTTCCTCAGCGGAACAACTTCAGAATTAGGATTTTAGATGTACATTCAACACTAATTTCCAGCGTCACAGCTATAAAAAATACAAACAGACAAAAGTAGAGGAGGAAAAATTTCGCTTAGTTTGGTATTCATACATCCTTTGAGTTTTAATAGAGGAAATACATTTATTTAATTCACTGTGATAGATATAAAATAGCATGATTATGAAAAAAAGAATTAAACGACTAAAATACTCAAAAAAGGATCTGACAAATTTCTGTTGCCTCAGAAATATTCTCTTGAGGTCAAATTTTACTGGCTTTCTTTTTAGTTAGTCTAGTATGGTACTTAGTTGGCAATGTGTCTTGGCAGAGGGAAGAAGATGACGATGAGAGTGGGATTGAAGGAGTTTCAGTCTGAAGCCACTGGTCACTGCCATCTTGTTTTTAATGAAATCAGATGATGAAACTGATTTAGATCACTTTAATAGGAATGGCTAAGGAAAAAGGTTCTAGCTTCATCAAGTGCAATTGAGTGATCCAAATTGTCAAGGCCTTTTGAAACAGGGGTAGGAATAAGATCCCTAAATCAGAGAAAGAAAAATTCGTTTTAAAAAGCCACGGAAAGACACCATCAATAAGAAATTAGTTGAAATGGCAGTTAACAGCCAGCTTATGAAATCTCAGTGGTCTTTCATCAATTTCAGTGGGGTCTCAAGGGGATACCTAAATCCCCTAGGGTCAAGATTCAAAATCTAGCCATTCCTAAAAAGGAAGGTAGAATAATTTTTAAAGCACATATTATAACTTTATACGAGAGCAAAATAAGGATCATGAACTTTTTGCTTTTGTCCGAGGGTTTTAAAAAGAGACATTCTGCAGAAAGTACAGTTGGTATTCAAGTACAGATGCACTATTTTGGCATTTACAAAATAATGTATCTTAGTCTCTGACTTACAGGTACCCAAATATCTGTTCCCAATCATTGCCAGTCTCTAAGAAGAAGTAAATACGCCTACAAATGTTATCAGTGTATAAAAATACACCAGAGAAATGCTTATCTCATTAGTATATAGGAAGGAGATACGCCTTTTCGTTTCAGACACAACGAAATATTACATAGCTGACGTTGAATGAAGCCAAGGCAATCTTTTTCGCTTTGCTACTTGGTAAATGTGCAGGCTGAGGGAAACCGATATCCGAGTACAATGCAACAGCAAAAGAGCAGAAACGCGAATAACTTCAGCAAATAAACTAACGCTATCTACTTTAATGTTCAGCATGGAAAATCATCAGTCGAGGGTGAAAACTCGAGGAATTCACTAATGATCCAGACCATTTTTCACATTTTCCTTCAGCGTTTGCGTTTTCTTATCAAACAAGCGTGTAAATTTTATGCTGGTTTGAATAATAAATCGATAGCGGAAGAGTGCAATTTTCATCGCAATCATTAAAACACCCGATCTCTGTGGCCTGAACAGAGAAAAAAAACATGCTAAGGACAACAGTATTGACTGTCATACTTCCAATAACCAATTTTCGATGTTATGACCGTTTGAGGTTCTGACGGATTTTATACTGCTCCTGACGGTTCGATGTTATGACGCCTTCCCCCTTTTAAAACCCGTATAACTTTTTCTATATTTTTGGCTTTATGCCATATCAAAATTAGCACTGTTATTAAGTGGATTCGGAACAATTTTATAACCAAATTATGCTCACCCCTCTCCCCCGAAAAAATCCCCCCCCCAAAAATGTTTATATATATATATATATATATATATATATATATATATATATATATATATATATATATATATATATATATATATATATATATATATATATATATATATATATATATATATATATATATATATATATATATATATACTATATATATATATATATATATATATATATATATATATATATATATATATATATATATATATCATATATATATATATATATATATATATATATATATATATATATATATATATATATATATATATATATATATATATATCACAGTAGCAAATATTATACGTGAGGGACAGGCAAATTGCTTTAATAATATCCCCTTTCCCACCTCAGGGACTCTGGGGGTATAACAGCCAAAAGGCATAGGTATTGAACCTTTTAACTATGTTGAATCAAATGGCTATCTCAACATTTTGATTAGATGTCTTAGGGTAAAAATATGGGGGGCTAGTTGCCCTCCAGTCTTTTTGGTCACTTCAAAATGGCACTAGAACTATCGATTTCCGTTTAAATGAGCCCTCTTCCGATCTTCTTGGGCCATTGGTTCGATACGATCACCTTTAGAAAAAAAAATACGCATGTGTGATTTTTCTTCTGGTAAAAATACAAAATTCTGTATTTTCTAGATAGGAGCTTGAAACCTCTACAGTAGGGCTCTCTGATACGCTGAATCAGACAGTGGTTTTACTAATATTGTTTGACTTATTGAGGGTGTTTTCCCCCCTTTTTGATAAACAAAAAAATTTTCGGGCCTGTAGTTTTTGACCGATTCTTCTGATGCATCTATTGTTATCAAAATTCTGTTTTTAGAGTTTTCAGTTACTGCTAGGCTGAGTCGCTCCATACATCGTTAGCACGTAACAGTTCGTTGGGACGAACTGTTTGATTATTAAATCTTGAATGATATTTCCCAGCTTTTGTTTGGTTACTGTTTTCTTTTGGAAAGACATTGTCTTTAAGAAAATGTGTGAAGTAAAAATGTAATGTTGGGAATATAAAATAAGCAGAAAAATTTAAGTATTTTTGGTAGGCTTTTTCACTGGAATTCGTAATTCATTATCAACTTACTGATTGCTTCTTGTGATTGCTAAAGTCCCAACATGCTGTGCTAAATGTATGTTTCTTGTTCTTTTTAGTTCAAGTTAAATCTCATAAACCTAATCTTATTGGAAGTATGACAGTCAATACTATTGTCCTTAGCATGTTTTTTTTCTGTTCAGGCCACAGAGATCGGGTGTTTTAATGATTGCAATAAAAATTGCACTCTTCCGCTATCGATTTATTATTCAAACCAGTATAAAATTTATACGCTCGTTTGATAAGAAAACGCAAACGCCGAAGGAAAAATTTGAAAAATTGTCTGGATCATTAGTGAATTCCTCGAGTTTTCACCCTTGACTGATGATTTTCTAATGGTTCTGAGTCAGTCTTAACGTTAAGTTTTTTTTTCAAGCGAGAGTTCTGCTGCATGAGGATTTAGTTAAACAGGGGTTGAGTTGCACAAGGGTTCAGTTAAATAGGGGTTGAGTTCCACAAGGGTTTAGTTCCACAGGGGTTGAGTTGCATGAGAGTTTAGTTAAATAGGGTGGAGTTGCACAAGGGTTCAGTTACACAAGCGTCGGGTTTAAAACGGGGGTTCATTTCCAACTGAGGTCCGGTGCACATCTTAGGTCCAGAGGGTTCAGTTACAGAAGAACTTAGTTACGATGGAACCAACCAAATATAATCCGGGTTGCAGTGGTAGCTATCAAACTAGTAAGAGACGATCACCTCCAATGTTAAGAAATATAATAACCCTTAAGTCCTAAAAAGAGTCAGATCAAAACTCAATCAAGCCACCATTAGAACCGCCTTGTCCCAAACCTCTATATAGAAAACTCTCTGTCCCTTGGCCTCAACAGCAAGGGAAATAAATTGGCTTGAAAATCAAGAAAAGTGGCAGCTACTACAATATTCTGCTCCCCCCATCTTTACTAATAATACTACCAAGGTAAGTGAAGCTGCCCACCTGATCAATCTTTTCATTACCCAACATCACCTTTTCATATTCACTTATTCCTAGCCTTAGTGACTTAGTCTTCCTAACATTAATTTTCAAACCAATTCTAGCACCTTGAACTCGCAAAACCTCTAAAACTTCATTCATTTTGCTCACACTTTCATCTAGGATGCTTAAATCAACAGCATAATCCAAGTCTAGGAGACTTTTTCCTCCCCATTTGATTCCGTGGTCTCCCATTGTCTTTCCTGTGCTCCTTGAAACAAAGTCCATCAAAATAATCCATATAAAGGGGGATAGAACATAACCCTGCTTAACTCCTGATTTAATACAAAACCAGCTGCTAACCTCATTTCCTACCTTAACCGCAGCAGTGTTATTCTCGTACATAGCACTAATCACTTTAATGTATTTGTCTGGGATACCATACAAGGATAAAAACCTTTACCAAAGCTCTTCTATCAACATAATCGAACGCTTGCTCATAATCTATATAACTGAGGACCAAAGGTGTTTGAAAACTCAGGCACTTCTCAATTATTAGCCTAAGAGTGAAAATTTGGTCGACACATCCTCTACCTTTTCTATAACCGCACTGCTCTTCTCTTAAAACTTTGTCTACGGCATCTCTCAGTCTAAAAAGTATCATATTACTAAGTAATTTGCTACCTACAGAGACCAGACTAATGCCTCGATAATTACCACACTCACTTTTATCACCTTTCTTATAAAGTGGCTTAATTAAGTTTTCCTAAAATCGTTAGGTACTTCCCCTTTTCAAAAATCATATTCATAATCTTCAATAACTTATTTCTAACCTCAGAGCCACCATATTTAAGAAACTCATTTACCACCCTATCAGCACCTGGAGCCTTATTATTCTTTAATCCTTTTAGTACTGTTGCTAATTCCTCCTCACAAAACAAATCTTCCTTCACATCCAAGGCATCACAAACTTTTTCATTTTCCTCTATATTTTTTCCTGCAACTATATCTCGGTTAAGCAAGTTCTCAAAATGTTCGGCCCATCTCGCTTTAGGTTTTTCCTTATCGCTAATTGCGACCCCATTCCTATCTTTAACAGGGACAAGTCCGGATTGACTACTCCCTCTAAATTTGTTAACGCGCCAGTACAATATTTTACTATTATGCCGTCCAGCTGCATCTTCCAGATCCTCGGCAATTTTATCCATGGCCTCCACTTCACACCTCCTTAGTTCATATTTTAATGCTTTCTCCACTTTCTTTACATTTCTTTTGTTTTCATACGATCTATCACTCAGATAATTCTTGTAGAAGTCCTTTCTCCTTTCTATTAACAATAAAGCTTTTTCACTAATATTCTTAGCTGCAGTTCTAGCTTTCTTCCCTAATACACCTTCAGCAACTTCACAAATTATTTTTCTAAAATTATTCCAACCATCTTCCACATTATCAACTTTTTAAACTCTCAAGTTTAGTATTCAACTGTTCCTGGAAAGTTTCTCTCAAATTATCATTCTGGAGTCTACCAACATCATAACTTCCCGGGAGGTAGTTACCCTTCCGATATTTCAGCTTTAAATTAACCCTTGACACTACTAGATGGTGATCTTTACTTTTAAACATCAATAACAACACTCCTACATACCCTAGTATCTTGTATTGATCCTGCCAGTCTTCGGTTTACTATAACATAATCAATAAGGTTTGCTGTCTTACCATCACGTGAATACCATGTTAACTTATGAGCCATTTTATGACCAAACACCGTATTGGTTATAACTAGATTGTTATACCTACGAAATTGCAAATGTCTGTACCCATTACTGTTTTCTTTTTCTACACCAAATTTACCTAGGCTGGGATACCATCTATCCCTATTTCTACCAACCTGGGCGTTAAAATCTCCCAGTAATAACATCACATTTCTACCTGGGACCTTGTCTATTTGCTCCTGCAACTGTAAGTAAAATTCATCTGAGTCACTAGTATCTCCGTCAGTCGGTTCTACAGGGGCGTATACTACTATAACTGATACCCTGAACTTTCTAGTCATAAAATGAGCAATTAGTATTCTATTAATGATACCTTCCCAGCCTAAACAAGACTTAGCAGCTTCCTTATTCATCATGAGCCCTACTCCCTGTCTATGTACCCCATCCTTCCTGCCTGAGTAAACAAATTCTATATCACCTAATTTCATGCTTCCTACCCCTGGGATATGAGTTTCTGAAACTTCTAATAAATCCAGTTCGAATCGTCTGAATTCGTCAGTCAAAATGTCGATACGATAGTCATTTTTTAATGTCGTAACATTCCAAGTTCCAATTTTCATGTTCTTTAAATCATTGAAATTATTTTCACCTCAGGAAAAGCAATGATCCCGGATACCAGTGCAGGACGGGGATAACATATCTTCTCAAATCTACACCGAAGTGCTTAAGCCGGCTTAGAACCGGACAGCAAGAAGTCCCTGGGACCTCCATGAGTGGAGGCTTTGTGCACTCCTGGGCCCATCTTGGTAACAACATGGTTTTCAGCACTTGGTGATGCTCTTCTATCAACAAGAGTCGAAATCCTTCACAGATAGTCTCAAGCCTATTACCTCCGACTCATTATATATTCATGCCTACAAATATTATGCTACTACGGGGAGGCAACCCATAATAGATAAATTAGCTAGGAAGCGGTTTTTCAGCCCAAAGACGCCCATCAAAACATACCAAGCCCAGAAGAACTGTCCATTAGTCAGAATCCCGTGCGAATGCTGTGTCGTTTACTAGGCTATAATTTCCTCGAGAGGCGCCACTCCTCAAGTGGGAATAGAGTTGACCGCAAGGTCCCCAGTCTTGCAGGTACCCCGAAAAGGTCGAGGCAGCCCTTTGCAGAGGCCGTTGTCCATAATTCTGGATCTTACGCCCTGCCACAGTTTTCCTCCTATAGAGGATCCTCCCGCGATGGTGTTCTGCATCACCAGTCAATTTAACCCATTACTGGGAGAAGGTTTGCAACTCATGGGACTTTTGTGGGCCCTTTTGAGTGTATATTTGAGGGGCCTTCTTCCTCCTCCGTCTGTATTTATTACCCCGGGCGAGGGTGCCCCAGATTCTATTATGGACCCCCAGGGACAAGGTCCCCCCTTGGTCCGTGCCTCCTATGGAGGTACCCTACATATCTGTAGAGCGTTCCCCTATCGCCACCTGGGGACACGCTGAATGGCCTAGAGGCCAGAAAAATACGCCGAACGTGGGGCTCGAACCCACGACCCTGAGATATATATATATATATATATATATATATATATATATATATATATATATATATATATATATATATATATATATATATATATATATATATATATATATATATCTATATATATATATATATATATATATATATATATATATATATATATATATATATATATATATATATATATATATATATATATATATATATATATATATATATATATCATACATACATACATACATACATATACATATATACACACATATATATATACACACATACACATATACATATACACACATACATATACATACACACATACAAAATTGAATTTTGTATATGTGTTCAAGATTAAGAAGTAAAACTCAAATTCAAGATTAAGAAGTAAAAAAAAAAAATAATTAGCAGTAAATAAAATCTGATCAGTGAAGGATTAGCCTACATAAAACGAACAGCATTTAGCAATACAAACATAGGTGTGGCTTTTCCCCCTAAGCAAACCGACAAGAAGGCTTCATGTTTTTAATGTAATTAAGCTCTTCATAGAAAGCGCAAGAAAAAAATTGGTTCAAAGTAAACTTACTTTGAATAGAATTCAAACTAAACTTAACCAACATTTTTAAGCTCTTTGTTAAATAAGGGGAAAGAAAAGGTACCAAGAAATATGCAAAAGGGAGCATACAAAATTCCATGCTCTTGTGGTAATTTTATGTGGGAAGAACACAACAGATTTAGAAAATAGGCTACAGCAACACAAAAATGCCATAGATTGCTTTCTAAAACAAAATAACACACCGGAAACGTTTGAGTCAGCTGTTGCAGAACATGTTTCATTGTTTCATTTTTTTTTTTTCGTTGAGAAAGGCTCCGGGACGCGGGGCCGAAATATTCGGAGTATGTTTGTTTAATTAAGTTTTTTCTAAGAAAGTGTGGTCAAAGCAAAAAGTTATCTAATATAAGTGAAAGAAAGACTTACTCCTTTGTCGGCACCTTAAAACGGCAGAAGGGGCTGGTCCCTCAGCCTTCTATTACGTTCATGCTCCACCCACATAACACAAATTATCACACATATACCACAAACATTGAAAAACCTCTGATACAGGAAATCAAATAAACGGACTACAGCAGATATGATGCACAGCAGAAAGTCAGAAGATATGATGAGGCCAATTAATGCTAAAGTGATGGCCACTACGATGGAAGCTAAAAAGAAATAAAATGACAAGATATATTCATGCATGAACAAATGACTTTTTTCTAATGAATTTTTTCTATTTTGGACCATATTGAGGTTTTTCATTTCCTCATTTTCTATATTGGGAATAGTGTACGACAGGTTAATTGCCTTGAAATTGATTATTTTGGGACTTATTATCTTTGTTCTCGTGGTAATTAACGGCGTTCAAACAGTTGACTCTTTAGTTACGAGTCGACATCCTTGTTTTATGATTATCGTACCCACATCTTGCAACAGTAATTCTGTTTTGTAACTTGGGTCTATTCTTTCTGTATTATTGTAACAAGACAAAGTTCCAACAGTTTCTCTTGGAACAGAAAATAACCAAAGATCATTTCTAAGGTGTATGAATATTTCTCGCTTAGTACATCCTATCAGGGCTTCTTTCAGCTGGACTGGACACATCGTACTGGAATGGTACGGGTAGACTTTTTATATTAAAGAAAATTATTCGAATTAATTATATGCAATGTGACTTTTTAATTAGAATTTGTTTTCGGGAACTGATATATGTTGAACAGACGGTATCAGACGGTTTTGATTCATGCGAAGCCTTGATATATGTTGAAAAAAATTTTCTACAGTATTTTTATAATTGTATAATTTTTACTCGTAAACTAAAAGTTTTTTTTTTAAATTATTATTTCTTTATGACGCCCATCCATTAAAATCTTTTAATCCTATACTGTCTAAGCATAATTCCATCTATCGGGTTTTTTTAACCGTTCTACCCGATTGTGTCGTTATTTTCCCCTGTTTCTTGCGGTTTTTTTTCTTTTTCGGTTCTGCCTGCGAAATAAGATCAAACTTTTTGTATTGTTTTATCAAAAATTCTTGCCCTTTTAATTTTGTTTCTTTCGCGTGTGCCGCTGCTGAAGTCGGTTTTGATTTTCCTATTTCTTTAACTACTATATGGTCTGATTCACCGTCAGACTCTTCGGAACTGGTTTCCGGTGATTCTGTATTATAAGTTTTAGAAGTTGCACCTCGCATTTTTGAGGTATCACCTCCCTTTCCTTCGTAAGTTTCTACTCCTCTGGAAGTAGAAGGTTTATTCTCTATGTCCTCGCTTTGAATTTTTAATCTCGGGAGATTTGAAAGATTCTTGAGAGCTTTGAGAGGAATCAAAAGTTTTTGCGGGGTTCCTCCATTGTTTAAATGCCATGTCTTCAGGGGGATGGGGCATTCTTTGCACTAATGTTTCCCTCCGTGAAGTCCACTGTTTAGGCTAGACCTTGGACACAGTTAAATCATGATATTGTCCTTGCCGGTCATCCTCGGGAGTTTTATTCTTAGGCAATTTACTTTGACTCGTTTTTATTGGGAAATTTATTAAATCCATAGCTTCTCGCAGATTTGTTTTAGTTGAATCTTTGGGAGGAGTTTTCTTTACAGTAATACCCGGAATTTCTACAGCTCTGTTCAATTCTTCCTGCAATGACAGGGCCTCTCTATTGGTGTTGCCGGGGAAACCATATCGTCTGGAAATCTTTTGGGGGGACAAGGGGTCAAAATTCTATCAGGGAAAAATTGGGTTTTTGGAGTTATCGTATAATCTAATTCTCCTGCACTCCCCGATGATGAACTTTTTGGATCTCTCTTGGCGTTTTTACTCTCTCTGGTATTAGGGATTTTCTCTTGGGAATAACTTTTTTCATAGCTAAAAATTCTTCAAAATTTTCTTCATCACTCTCATTTTCAAAATAATCTTGTTTAAAATTAAAGGGTTTTAGCTCTTCCAATCTTGATTTAGGGGGCTCATTTTCTGCATCTGACGAATCAGTAGACGAGGGACGCGATACCCATCTTTCTGGAAATTTTGCTCTTTTTATTCGGCTAACATGTGCCTTGTAAGTTCTTCCACTATCGGGGTTCTCCATTTTAAAAGTATAATCGTTATCGTACTTTTTGACTATTCTGTACGGTCCAGAATATTTGTTGGAAAGTTTTTTGCCTTCCGTTTTTGCCTCATTCTTTAGGTAGACGCAATCTCCTATCTTGAAATTTATGTTCCCCTTGACTATGGGTTGGTTTCTTAGTTCTTGGTTTATTTTACATTTTTCCAACTCTTGCCTAACTATCTTATAAGTTTTCCTCATTTTATTTATGAATTCTTGTTTGTAATCCTCCGAGTTATTGTAATATTGCCGGGATTCAATAATCTCATCATACGGGATTCTAAAATTACGACCAAAAAGTAAATAAAATGGATTGTCTTTAGTTGTTTCTGAATGAGCAGTATTGATTACGTTGATTAAATAGGGTAAGAATTGATCCCAATCGTTCCTGTTGTCTTTTGTATAAATGCTTAACACATTCGAAAATATTTTATGCCTATTTTCTATTTTACCATTAGCTTGTGGGTGATATGGGGATGTCACCATTTTCTCTATGTTAAGAAAACTCATTAAGTCTTTTGTTACTTTTGAAACAAAATTGCTTCTGTTGTCACTTAAAACCTTATTTGGAATGCCAAATTTTAAAAATAATTTCGCTAACGCCTTACTTGAGGCGTAAGCGCCTTGATTCTTTAATGCTTTTGAAAAAGTAAAACCATAAAAATGGTCTATAACTGAAAGAATACAAGTTTGACCTCTGTTGGAAAACAGGCAAGCCTCCGCTGGTTCCATATAAATCAAATGAGACAATATCGAAGGGGAATCTCGCTACCGGGACTCTTCCCATTGGAGGATTAGGATAAGCTTAGGGTATTTTCTTAAGTTACACGCTTCGCATGTACTTACAAATTCTTTAAGTTTTGTTATTCCCGAAGGCACGTAAAAATATTGTTTTAATTTATGGAAAGTTTTTGTTACTCCTAAATGTCCACCTATGTCTGAATGAAAATATTTGAAGGCAGGTATTATTAAGTTTTGTGGTAATACAGGTATTAATGAGGTTTGGTTTCTATTTGCCTCAGCCGTCACGATTCTACATAGTATTTCTTCATCAAGATCATAGTAAAAAATTATCTATCTGTTTTCTAAGAGTTTTGAATTTATCTGGTAACGCATCATCATTCCCAAATAATTAATAAGTGCTACACACATTTCGTCCTTTTTTTGCTTTCTTTTTATATTTTCTAAAGACAAGGGACAATAGTTAACCTTATTTTCTTTTACTGTGTCATTGTCTTTGTTTTTCTAACATTTATGTTTGCTCTTAGTATTGATAGCGTTAACTTCATTTTCCTCAGTTTCCGACGGCGCATTTTCTGGGTATCTACTCATAAAGTCACAAGCTGCATTTTGTTTACCTTTTAAATATTAAAATTCGTAATCTAGGTTTTGGATTTTCATAATCCATCTAGCTAGAATTCCTGTGGGGTTTTTAAATGTGCACAGGTACTGCAAGCTTTTATGATCTGATCGTAGTATAAATTTTCTACCGATTAAATAGTGTCTAAATTTTTCCAAGTGGTAGATTATAGATAATAATTCTAAGTTTGTGGCGGAATAACTACTTTCGTCTTTTGATAAAGTTCTACTCGAATAGCATATAACTTTTTTTATTTGTTTTTGTTTAGGCGTTCCCTCTGGAGGATTAGGGGTTTTCTATGGGAATTATTTGCGAAAGAATAGCCCCAATGCCCTTTGAACTAGCATTGGTTGTGACCACAAATTGTCCGTTTTCAAAATTAGGTAGTGATAATATTGGTTCAGAAGTGAGTGCCTTTTTGAGACGGTCTAGGGAAATTTGAGCTTCCTGGAACCAGGTAACATTTTGGGAGTTTCCCTTTAGTTAATTCCGTGAGGGGTTTCGCAATTTGGGCGTAATTGCGCACGAATTTTCTGAAGTAACCAGTAAGACCTAAAATTCCTCTAAATTCTTTCATAGTTCTTGGGGGTTTGAGGTTTTCAACAAATTTTATTTTGTCAGGGTCTGGTGATATCTCTCCTTGCGTCACCACTACTCCTAAAAACTTGATTTTAGATTGAAATAAATTTACTTTTTCAGGCCGGCATTTTTAGTTGCCCTGTCTGAATTTCTCGAACACCTTAGCTAATGTTGCTAAGTGTTGTTCAGCGTTTTCTCCCACGCATATGACATCATCAACAAAATGAATGATATTCTTTAATCCTCTTAACAGGTGTAATAGGGGTCTACATAGCGCGCTTGAACTTGTTTCAAGTCCAGAAGGTACTCTTAAGTATTCATATGAACCACATTCAGCCGTAGAAAACGCAGTTTTATAAACATGTTTTTCGGCTATTTTCACTTGGTGGTAGCCTTGGGTAAGGTCCAAAGAAGTAAAGATTTTGTTTTTGCTTGAAATAGAGTCAAGAATTTCATCTATTCTTGGTAAAGGAAATTTATCGCTAACTACCTGTTTGTAAAGGGCTCTATAATCTAAGATCACCATTCTTTTTTGGTACCAAGACCACTGGTGCAGAATACGGACTTATGCTGGGGCGTATAATTTCATTTTTTTCTAATTCATGGATTTTATTTTTTAACCATTCTTTGTCCTTATACGGCACACGATATGGCTAATTTGCTACAGGGTTGCCAGTCGTTAAAATTGAATGTTCATAAAAGGTATCAGTCCGATGTCATCTTCAGATGCGGAAAATACATCTTTAAAATTCCATAATAATTCGCATAATTTTTTCTTAAGATCTAAGTCCGTAATATGATCCATATTAAATTTGTTTAAGAATTGCGATTTAGTTAGAGGGTATTTGTTAATTGAGGTTTTAATGCCGTTAACAAGGTTTCTTTTAGAATTTTCCAATCTATTTAAATCATTCTCCGATAAAACTTGGATTTGAACTAAACACGTCCCCCTTTTTTATTGTAATTGTGTCATTTTCGTGGTTATTAGTTACCCAAATAAAACCTTCTCCTTTATCGTAAGATATATCTCCCTTTTTTATCTCCTAGATATATCTCCTATTATCTCCTATCATATCTCCTATTTTTATTTTTGCAGATTCAATACACTTATTATTTAAATTTACTTCGTTTCTGCAATGTCTCTCAGAATAATTTAACAAATTTCTGACTATGCCGTGTCCTCCTTGCGAGACATGAGGTTCAAAAGATTGCAACATTATACCGCCAGAAATTTTATTTACTGTTACGTTATCTTCGTAACCTCTGTTACAAGTTCTTAAGGTAGAAATTTCTTCCCCTGCCTTAGCCGGGTAGACAAGCCTTTCGTTAGCCACGTCTAATGGTACTCTATTAGACCTTAAAAAATTTTCGCCGATAATGGCTTCGTACGGAAAGTTATCGCATATTATAAAATTTGTCGGAAAGATTCTATTATCCCTTTTTACGTTTAGGCGAATTGAACCTTTTGCATCCAATTTATGCCCTGTCACGCTAGTTAAATTGGGATTATTAGGGTTCCTCTGTCGCCTAATATGCGGAGGCAACATATTAAATACGCATGAGTTTATGATACTAATCGTTGCACCAGAGTCAATCAAAGCTTTAAAGTAAACATTTGCTACACAAAAATCATTAAATATAGGTAACTTGTTATTATTATCACTAAAAGACGGTACTACAATCGGTTTGGACCTATAAAACATTCTAGGCGCCCTCTGGGTCCAATTTATATTTCTGAGGGGCCTGGCGAGTTTCCCTGAGGATTTATTTCATGCGTCGGTGCCTGCAATAGGTATTCGGATATGTTCGTGGAATCTCTAGCTGTGGCAGCGCTGGCTGCTGGCGCTGACTGCCAATGCCGTCGGCTTGAAAAGTTTTCATTTCCCGTCGGCCAATTAACTATTTGCCGTCGGCTTAAAAATTTTCTTTTCCCGTCGGCAAATTTTTGGGATTTCTGTATACCATTCTCTCATTATATTGACTTTGGCGAGTATTTGGGTTTTCAAATCGGTAATTAATTTGTCTATTGGAGGGAGGATTGTACAAATTTGGTTGGTACGCGTTGTAAGGTACTGATTGCCGCAATCTTCCCTGGCTATAGCCTAGTGCACTACTGGCACTAAAATTTGTTCTTCCAAACAAATGGTTGCCATATTTTTGCGTACTACCGACAGCAATTCTTGGTGTGCGATTTGGGGACAACGGCACTCCCTCGCGATGTGCCCAGGGCGATTGCAAATATAGCATCTTATTATTGTAGGGTTATTTTCATAACTAAATTTTTTGACAGGCTGAAAACGTACTGTTTTCTGCCTAGCGGGTTCTTGCGTTTTATTTCTTTGTGGCACTGGGGAGTTATGCCTTGAAAAGAAATTGGGAGACGCCTGATCGCCCTTGAAGGTTAGGCTCGCGTTTGAATCGCCTAGGCTATTTATTTTTACTTTACTGTGATTAGCCACTATCGTATCAACTTCAATCAATCGATCTACCTCCTCAACTGCAAGATCCAACGTCTGAATATTTTTCGATATTACCATTCTATATAGTTTTGGGGGTAGCCCTTGCAAAAAGGTATTTAGTATGACTTTTTCATACAGTTTCTCCTGAACCTTTTTCGTATTTTGCTTCTACTGAAATCCGTATATTATCAAGATATTCTCTGATGTTTTGCGAATGGTCAAAGCATACCATCCCGTGTTTTAATTTATTTTTAGAACTGGTTTCGATAAATCTATCATTAAATGCCGTTAATAATTTGTCCACCATATTTATTGGCAAGCTGGCATCATCACCTATAGTATGTTCAATTTGCTTTAGAAAGGTTAAGGCCTGGCCTTTTAATTTTAATAGAAGCATGCCGACTAACGTTTCTAGCTTTGTTTTTGTTAATTCTACAAACTGGGCCAATTGGATGTTAAATTCGTCGATATCTGATTATCCATTGTACTGCAGAATAGACTTTGCTATTTCTACATTTGTCGCGACCAACTTTTACGCCATTAATTGTTCGCTTAATTCTTCTGACATTTTTTTTGCGTTTGAATAACACAAAATAAATTTATTTTTTCACTTAACCTATTTTGGGGAAGGCTATTATCTCCTATGAGATATTTTAAAGGGTTTTCCTGTAATAGCTTAGCGGTTATAGGCCTAATCACTTTTTTTTATATATATGTCTATATCTTTCCAATAGTTAAATTTAAATTACAAGGTTTATAGCCTAACTAGTTCGCATGTGTTCCTCCAATTTCTGACCGTGCCATTTGTAGCGATACAAATTTTAGGACTGCGGCAATTGTGGTAATAAAGATTGACCGTGTCAAATGTAATATTATGCTTTAAAGCTGTGGCGATTAAGATGTGCCAAACGTGGCAATGAAGTCTGGGGCCACAAAAGTAATACTATAATTTAAAAGCGGTGTACCGATCGCGCTACTCGCTGAAAGCGAGAAAATAAAATATGCCATTATATAAATGTAACCTTGGGTTATCTCGAAATCAATTACCTGCTATATCATGTAGAAATCAGATTCCTGGGAACGTACCTGGGAGACATACAAACTAATTACCCGTCGTGCGACTAGATACAGAAATATAAAATAAAATAAACACGAATAGAAAAGCAATAGATTTATTGTGGCTTACATATTTGGTGTACAGCAGTGGTTCACTTCAACTGGCAACAATGGTGACTGAGATAACAAATAATGACTGAACTGTAATGCCTGAACGCCGAAAAATTCTGCTCATAATCACCCTCTAAAAAGCACTTTTACCACACTATAAAACATAGTCTTTGTCCTGCGCTCTAAGAGCTGACTCACAATTGGCCCAAGTCCTGAGGCGGGGGCCGCTATTTTGTAATTATGTTCGCAAACTCACTACCTTATGCGAACTCCTCGTCCAAATTTGTTTTAAATATTTCTGATGATTCCAACGTTCACACACTCTTATAGCTTAGACTTCCTGCGAAACATTGTATCTATCATTTTTCTTATTGCCAAAAAATCTTAGCGAAATTTAAAACCGTCTAACGTCATTGTTTGACCGAAGCTAAAATGCAATTTCTCTTTTTGCTGATTAAGAATTTGGACTCTTAGAAACGGTATTTGAACTCAATTAGGGGACGTTTAATTTCTGTCGGATTTATCTTTAGAAAAAGGAATTTTATTTTTTGTATTTTAAATATATCACATTTTGCTCACGGTACAAAAACAAACAATAGTTGTGTTGGATAAATGATTTGTTTTTTTTTCTTTTACCCTGTCAGTGTATACTTGGTGCATTAGACAGGCTATCAAGAGTATATTATTATAATGCTGTATTGGAGTCCTTACCACCATGCCTCACATGAAAAAAAATGAGCTTATAAGAAGAAGAAAATAATCTCGGATTTTTTTTTTAATAAAATGTCATTCTAAAGTGCAACAAAAAAAGAAACCTTTTCTGTTCAACCACTGAGATTGTTAAACAGAAGGAGAGATCAAGCTGAATTCATGCAAAATGTCAAATTCACAATGGCAATACCATAGGAGCATTAGAAATATCTCAATCTTGGCGGAATATTCCCGGAAAAAAAAATCTGGAAATTGTGCATGGTGAATATAAAGGGGACTAAATGGAAACTATTCAATTTACTAATTATTAAGGGTACTTGTAAATTATATATCGAGCACTCGAGTGCTTCATTTAGTCAGAACCTGTTTCTTTGTTGCTCAATTTGAATGAAATATCGCAAAATATGATGAAAATATAGTAATAGCTTAGGAACAAACTTGAACTATATATTTCCACATTGGGGGGGGGGGGTTAGTATAGCGGGTCTGCATGCTAAATGTGTTAGGCATAATTATTCTGCATATTATGAAGTAAGAATTGTTTTCAAACTGTCCAAATACTTTACCCCTCGCCCCCCCCTATTGTTCAAATATATAACCCAAATTATATATTTCTCACCTATTCTTTCACTTGTGTTGTCTCATGCTGAGCTCAAAGAAACTAACGAAGAAACTGGTTTGTTCTCGAGTTTTACATAGCGTAAACTTGAGTATTTGGCGTATAATGCACAAGTACCTTGCTAAGTTCTCCCTTTGATTTTTTTTTTCTCCTTAGGGTATTTAGTCAGATTTAGCAGCCTTTCTTTTAAGTTTCTGGTTAATTTTGTCGCTTGGAGCCGGGATAGTGACGGTGAGTCAAATTACAAATTGCTTTCTTGCGACAGAATGTTGTTTCATTTGAATGTGGATTTAAATCCCTTAATTGCGCTGCACGGTTTCAGTAAACATCATCGGCCAAAAAGTTATAGTTACAATTCCTTTAGGTAAAATTTCCCCAAAATCACCTTAATGCCATCTGTTCCATGTATATGCGTTCAGAGGTTTCTAATTTCAGTCAGTAGACGATTTATGATAAATATAAAGAGGCTTTGAAGAAAAACAAAACAAAAAGGAGATCCTCGTGGACAGAAATTTCTGGTCGTTCCTCCGAGAACTACGAACCAGATGAAACGGCTGGGTATTTGTCGCTTACCTTAGCTTACTTAGGCCTTCGGACCAAGCAAATATAGTGCAAATTGCCCTCTCCCTCTTGTTACGAGTAGAGAGGGGGGTTCTACTCCGAACATTACCACGTGGTTTATGGTTTTCTCACTGAGAATGAAAAAACAGGAATTTTCTCACTTGGAAAAACAGGAATTTTCTCACATTTATGTCTGTTTTCATGGATGGTTATGTGTGTTGGTCGATTTATTTGATGTTTTTCATGGTTGTCAACATCAAATTATGGATGTTTTATGGTTTTTTGTCAGTGAGAATGAAAAAACAGGAACTTTCTCACATTTATGTCTGTTTTTATGGTTTTTGTCAGTGAGAATGGAAAAACAGGAACTTTCTCACATTTAAGGATGACAACAGCAATTTATGTTCCTGTTTTATGTCAGTTCGTTGTCAGTGAGAATGGACATGCTTGACGCGAATGTTATGAGATTGTTTGGCTAACCTAACCTGAGAACTTGATTTACATAATCGCAAGGGGAATATATTGATTCACGAAGGGGGAATTAAGAAAAATTATGGCTTCTTTAATCTTAGGTCTGAGGGATAAACGTTCTTAGGTCAGAGAGAAAAATTAATATTCTATTTTTAAATAGGGCTTCATTGATCTTTAGTGTCAGGAATTATAAATGACATCACTTGTTATCTTGGAATTATGCGGGAGTCTAAAGAGATAGAAATTCTATTTTTAAATACGGCTTCACTGAGCTTTAAGTCGGAGAGATAAATTGATATTCTAACGAAACCTTAATAGTTTAGCTAGGAAAATTTATGAGATGAAGAGATTAACGTAGGAAAGGGTTTCCTAGAAATTTGAAATGTGAAAGCACAGAGATGCCAAAAAACAAAAGGAACACACAGAAATTACTTTTAGGGGATTATTTGGGCGAAACGGTTTTAGACAGCTTATGGAATTATTTCGGCGAAACAGTTAGAGACATTTTAAAAGATGATTTAAAAGATGATTTTAGAAGAGGTTTTGAGTGTGGTCGTTATAATACACAAGTTGTATTTTAACAGTGTTGTGAGGTCCCCTACCCCAACCCCAAAGGGCCCCGATCCCCCTACCCCGATCCAAAGGGTTCCAATCACCATACCCCAATCCAGAAGGAAGCCCCCGGTCCCCAAAGGTTCCCAGGGCTCCCAAAGGGCCCCCGGACTCCCAAAGGCCCTCACCCGGTCCCCAAAGCCCCAAAGGGCCCCGATCCCCACTACCCCGATCCTCAAAGGTCCCCCAGGCTCCCAATGGGCCACCGGACCCCCAAAGGCCCTCCCCGGGTCCTCAAAGGTCCCCCAGGCTCCCAATGGGCCACCGGACCCCAAAGAACCCCTCCCCCCTTGGCCCCCAAAGGGCCCCCCTCCCTCTCCCTCCATCCCCCCTCCTTCCCATCCCCTCCCCATCCCCCCTCCCCCTTCCCTCCCCTCCCACCCATCCCCTCCCCCTCCCCTCCCCTTCCCCATTTTTTAATATTTTTTTGTGCATTGAGACACAGAACGACCCTCCCCCCCCCCGACCCCCCACCCCCCCAAAAAAAAAGGTCCCCCGACACCCCAAAGGCCTGATTTTTCAAGCTTCATTTTGAATTTCTTTCATTGAAATGCAAGAGTTGGAATATTTCAGTAGTGTTTTGTCGTGGTTTACCATGTCACAGTTAAATTCTCTTGATTTTTCAAAGATCATTTTGGTTTTCTTTCGTCGAATTGCAAGAGTTGGAATATTTCAGTAGTGTTTGGTTGTGGTTTACCTTGTCACAGTTACATTTTCTTGATTTTTCAAAGTTCATTTGAATTTCTTTCGTTGAAATGCAAGAGTTGGAATATTTCACTAGTGTTTGTCATGGTTTACCTTGTCACAGTTACATTTTCTTGATTTTTCAAAGTTCTTTTTGAATTTCATTCGTTGAAATGCAAAAGTTGGAATATTTCAGTAGTGTTTGGTTGTGGTTTACCTTGTCATAG
Source organism: Artemia sinica (assembly GCA_027921565.1). Taxonomy (NCBI): domain Eukaryota; kingdom Metazoa; phylum Arthropoda; class Branchiopoda; order Anostraca; family Artemiidae; genus Artemia; species Artemia sinica. Next base: position 59,159 of record JAPEVW010000216.1, on the reverse strand, counting down.
TTACATTTTCATGATTTTTCAAAGTTCATTTTGAATTTCTTTCGTTGAAATGCAAGAGTTGAAATATTTCAGCAGTGTTTGGTTGTGGTTTACCTTGTCACAGTTACATTTTATTGATTTTTCAAAGTTCATTTTGAATTTCTTTTGTTGAAATGCAAGAGTTGGAATATTTCAGTAGTGTTTGGTCGTGATTTACGTTATCACAGTTACTTTTTCTTGATTTTTCAAAGTTCATTTTGAATTTCTTTCGTTGAAATGCAAGAGTTGGAATATTTCAGTAGCGTTTGGTTGTGGTTTAACTTGTCACAGTTACATTTTCTTGATTTTTCAAAGTTCATTTTGAATTTCTTTCGTTGAAATGCAAGAGTTGGAATATTTCAGTAGTGTTTGGTTGTGGTTTACCTTGTCAAAGTTACATTTTTCCTGATTTTTCAAAGGTCATTTTGAATTTCTTTCGTTGAAATGCAAGAGTTGGAATATTTCAGTAGTGTTTGGATGTGGTTTACCTTGTCACAGTTACATTTTCTTGATTTTTCAAAGTTCATTTTGAATTTCTTTCGTTGAAAAGCAAGAGTTGGAATATTTCAGTAGTGTTTGCTTGTGGTTTACCTTGTCACAGTTACATTTTCTTGATTTTTCAAAGTTCATTTGAATTTCTTTCATTGAAATGCAAGAGTTGGAATATTTCAGAAGTGTTTGGTTGTGGTTTACATTGTCACAGTTACATTTTCTTGATTTTTCAAAGTTCATTTTGAAATTCTTTCGTTGAAATGCAAGAGTTGGAATATTTCAGTAGTGTTTGGTCGTGGTTTACCTTGTCACAGTTACATTTTCGTGATTTTTCAAAGTTCATTTTGAACTTCTTTCGTTGAAATGCAAGAGTTGGACTATTTCAGTAGTGTTTGGTTGTGGTTTACCTTGTCACAGTTACATTTTCTTGATTTTTCAAAGCTCATTTCGAATTTCTTTCATTGAAAAGCAAGAGTTGGAATATTTCAGTAGTGTTTGCTTATGGTTTACCTTGTCACAGTTACATTTTCTTGATTTTTCAAAGTTCATTTGAATTTCTTTCGTTGAAATGCAAGAGTTGGAATATTTCCGTAGTGTTTGGTTGTGGTTTACCTTGTCACAGTTACATTTTCTTGATTTTTCAAAGTTCATTTTGAATTTCTTTCGTTGAAATGCAAGAGTTGGAATATTTCAGTAGTGTTTGGTTGTGGTTTACCTTGTCACAGTTACATTTTCTTGATTTTTCAAAGTTCATTTTGAATTTCTTTCATTGAAATGCAAGAGTTGGAATATTTCATTAGTGTTTGGTTGTGGTTTACCTTGTCACTGTTACATTTTCTTGATTTTTCAAAGTTTATTTTGAATTTCTTTCATTGAAATGCAAGAGTTGGAATATTTCAGTAGTGTTTGGTTGTGGTTTACCTTGTCACAGTTACATTTTCTTGATTTTTCAATGTTCATTTTGAATTTCTTTCATTGAAATGCAAGAGTTGGAATATTTCAGTAGTCTTTGGTTGTGGTTTTTCTTGTCACAGTTACATTTTCTTGATTTTTCAAAGTTCATTTTGAATTTCTTTCGTTGAAATGCAAGAGTTGGAATATTTCAGTAGTGTATGGTTATGGTATACCTTGTCACAGTTACATTTTCTTGATTTTTCAATGTTCATTTTGAATTTCATTCGTTGAAATGCAAGAGTTGGAATATTTCAGTAGTGTTTGGTTGTGGTTTACCTTGTCACAGTTACATTTTCATGATTTTTCAAAGTTCATTTTGAATTTCTTTCGTTGAAATGCAAGAGTTGGAATATTTCAGTAGTGTTTGGTTGTGGTTTACCTTGTCACAGTTACATTTTCTTGATTTTTCAAAGTTCATTTTAAATTTCATTCGTTGAAATGCAAGAGTTGGAATATTTCAGTAGTGTTTGGTTGTGGTTTACCTTGTCATAGTTACATTTTCATGATTTTTTCAAAGTTAATTTTGAATTTCTTTCGTTGAAATGCAAGAGTTGAAATATTTCAGCAGTGTTTGGTTGTGGTTTACCTTGCCACAGTTACATTTTCTTGATTTTTCAAAGTTAATTTTGAATTTCTTTCGTTGAAATGCAAGAGTTGGAATATTTCAGTAGTGTTTGGTCGTGGTTTACCTTATCACAGTTACTTTTTCTTGATTTTTCAAAGTTCATTTTGAATTTCTTTCGTTGAAATGCAAGAGTTGGAATATTTCAGTAGCGTTTGGTTGTGGTTTAACTTGTCACAGTTACATTTTCTTGATTTTTCAAAGTTCATTTTGAATTTCTTTCGTTGAAATGCAAGAGTTGGAATATTTCAGTAGTGTTTGGTTGTGGTTTACCTTGTCAAAATTACATTTTCTTGATTTTTCAAAGTTCATTTTGAATTTCTTTCGTTGAAATGCAAGAGTTGGAATATTTCAGTAGTGTATGGTTATGGTATACCTTGTCACAGTTACATTTTCTTGATTTTTCAATGTTCATTTTGAATTTCTTTCGTTGAAATGCAAGAGTTGGAATATTTCAGTAGTGTTTGGTTGTGGTTTACCTTGTCACAGTTACATTTTCTTGATTTTTCAAAGTTCATTTTGAATTTCTTTCGTTGAAATGCAAGAGTTGGAATATTTCAGTAGTGTTTGGTTGTGGTTTACCTTGTCAAAGTTACATTTTCTTGATTTTTCAAAGTTCATTTTGAATTTCTTTCGTTGAAATGCAAGAGTTGGAATATTTCAGTAGTGTATGGTTATGGTATACCTTGTCACAGTTACATTTTCTTGATTTTTCAATGTTCATTTTGAATTTCTTTCGTTGAAATGCAAGAGTTGGAATATTTCAGTAGTGTTTGGTTGTGGTTTACCTTGTCACAGTTACATTTTCTTGATTTTTCAAAGTTAATTTTGAATTTCTTTCGTTGAAATGCAAGAGTTGGAATATTTCAGTAGTGTTTGGTCGTGGTTTACCTTATCACAGTTACTTTTTCTTGATTTTTCAAAGTTCATTTTGAATTTCTTTCGTTGAAATGCAAGAGTTGGAATATTTCAGTAGCGTTTGGTTGTGGTTTAACTTGTCACAGTTACATTTTCTTGATTTTCAAAGTTCATTTTGAATTTCTTTCGTTGAAATGCAAGAGTTGGAATATTTCAGTAGTGTCTGGTTGTGGTTTACCTTGTCAAAGTTACATTTTCTTGATTTTTCAAAGTTCATTTTGAATTTCTTTCGTTGAAATGCAAGAGTTGGAATATTTCAGTAGTGTTTTGGTTGTGGTTTACCTTGTCACAGTTACATTTTCTTGATTTTCAAAGTTCATTTGAATTTCTTTCGTTGAAATGCAAGAGTTGGAATATTTCAGTAGTGTCTGGTTATGGTTTACCTTGTCACAGTTACATTCTCTTGATTTTTCAAAGTTCATTTTGAATTTCTTTCGTTGAAATGCAAGAGTTGGATTATTTCAGAAGTGTTTGGTTGTGGTTTACCTTGTCACAGTTACATTTTCTTGATTTTTCAAAGTTCATTTTGAATTTCTTTCGTTGAAATGCAAGAGTTGGAATATTTCAATAGTGTTTGGTCATGGTTTACCTTGTCACAGTTACATTTTCATGGTTTTTCAAAGTTCATTTTGAATTTCTGTCGTTGAAATGCAAGAGTTGGACTATTTCAGTAGTGTTTGGTTGTGGTTTACCTTGTCACAGTTACATTTTCTTGATTTTTCAAAATTCATTTTGAATTTCTTTCGTTGAAAAGCAAGAGTTGGAATATTTCAGTAGTGTTTGCTTATGGTTTACCTTGTCACAGTTACATTTTCTTGATTTTTCAAAGTTCATTTGAATTTCTTTCATTGAAATGCAAGAGATGGAATATTTCAGTTGTGTTTGGTTATGGTTTACCTTGTCACAGTTACATTTTCTTGATTTTTCAAAGTTCATTTTGAATTTCTTTCGTTGAAATGCAAGAGTTGGAATATTTCAGTAGTGTTTGGTAATGGTTTACCTTGTCACAGTTACATTTTCTTGATTTTTCAAATTCATTTTGAATTTCTATCGTTGAAATGCAAGAGTTGGAATATTTCAGTAGTGTTTGGTTGTCGTTTACCATGTCACAGTTACATTTTCTTGATTTTTCAAACTTCATTTTGAATTTCTTTCGTTTAAAAGCAAGAGTTGGAATATTTCAGTAGTGTTTGGTTGTGGTTTACCTTGTCACAGTTACATTTTCTTGATTTTTCAAAGTTCATTTTGAATTTCTTTCGTTGAAATGCAAGAGTTGGAATATTTCACTAGTGTTTGGTTGTGGTATACCTTGTCACATGTACACACATGTATACAAATTACACACATGTGCTTATCATGTGTGCTCATGATAAGTTAACCTAACCTTTTCCGGCGAGTATGGTTGGGTTAGTTTAGACTAGATTAAGTTAGGTTAGATTAGGTTAGGTTAGGTTAGCCTACGTACGCTTCACTTAGGTTAGCTTAGGTTAGGTGAGAGACATGCAAAAAGTTAGGTGTATGATTAGGTTAGGTTAGGTTAGATTAAGTTAGGTTAGGTTAAGTTAGGTTAGGCTAGGTTAGCCTACGTACGCGCGCGTACGTAGGCTAACCTAGCCTAACCTAACTTAACCTAACCTAACTTAATCTAATCTTAATCTTAAACTTAATCTTGCTTTTCAATGAAAGAAATCCACAATGAACTTTGAAAATCAAGAGAATGTAACTGTAACAAGGTAAACCACGACAAAACACTACTGAAATAATTCAACTCTTGCATTTCAATGAAAGAAACTCAAAATGAACTTTGAAAAATCAAGAAAAACTAACTGTGACAAGGTAAACCACATCAAAACACTACTGAAATATTCCAACTCTTGCATTTCAACGATAGAAATTCAAAATGACGTTTGAAAAAATTAAGAGAATGTAACTGTGACAAGGTAAATCATGACAAAACACTACTGAAATAATCCAACTCGTGCATTTCAACGAAAGAAATCGAAAATGAACTTTGAAAAATCAAGAGAATGTAACTGTGAAATGGTAAATCATGACAAAAACACTACTGAAATAACCCAACTCTTGCATTTCAATGAAAGAAATTCAAAAGAACTTTGAAAAATCGAGAGAATGTAACTGTATCATGGTAAACCACGACAAAACACTACTGAAATATTCCAACTCTTGTTTTTCAACAAAAAAAATCAAAATGAACTTTGAAAAATTAAGAGAATATAACTGCGACATGGTAAACCATGACAAAACACTACTGAATTATTCCAACTCTTGCATTTCAACGAAAGAAATCCAAAATTAACTTTGAAAAATCAAGAGAATGTAGCTGTGACAAGGTAAACCACGATAAAACACTATTGAAATAATCCAATTCTTGCATTTCAATGAATAAAATCAAAATGAACTTTGAAAAATCAAGAGAATGTAACTGTGACACGATAAACCACAACAAAACACTACTGAAATATTCCAACTCTTGCATTTCAACGAAAGAAATTCAAAAATGAACTTTGAAAAAATCACGAGAATGTAACTGTGACAAGGTAAACCACGATGAAACACTACTGAAATAATCCAACTCTTACATTTCAACGAAAAAATTCAAAATGAACTTTGAAAAATCAAGAGAATGTAACTGTAAAATGGTAAATCATGTCAAAAACACTACTGAAATAATCCAACTCTTGCATTTCAATGAAAAAGAACTTTGAGAAATCGAGGGACTGAAACAATCCAACTCTTGCATTTCAATGAAAAAAAAATCAAAATGAACTTTGAAAAATCAAGAGAATGTAACTGTGACACGATAAACCACAACAAAACACTACTGAAATATTCCAACTCTTGCATTTCAACGAAAGAAATTCAAGATGAACTTTGGAAAATCACGAGAATGTAACTGTGACAAGGTAAACCACGACAAAACACTACTGAAATGTTCCAACTCATGCATTTCAATGAAAGAAATTCAAAATGAACTTTGAAAAATCAAGAGAATGAAAGTGTGACAGGGGTAAACCACGACAAAACACTACTGAATTATTCCAACTCTTGCATTTCAACGAAAGAAATCCAAAATGAACTTTGGAAAATCAAGAAAATGTAAGTGCGACAAGGTAAACTACAACAAAACACTACTGAAATATTCCAACTCTGTATTTCAATGAAAGAAATCCGCAATGAACGTTGAAAATCAAGATAATGTAACTGTGACACGATAAACCACAACAAAACACTACTGAAATATTCCAACTCTTGCATTTCAACGAAAGAAATTCAAAATGAACTTTGAAAAATCACGAGAATGTAACTGTGACAAGGTAAACCACGACAAAACACTACTGAAATGTTCCAACTCATGCATTTCAATGAAAGAAATTCAAAATGAACTTTGAAAAATCAAGAGAATGAGAGTGTGACAGGGTAAACCTCGACAAAACACACTACTGAATTATTCCAACTCTTGCATTTCAACGAAAGAAAACCAAACTGAACTTTGAAAAATCAAGAAAATGTAACTGCGACAAGGTAAACTACAACAAAACACTACTGAAATATTCCATCTCTTGTATTTCAATGAAAGAAATCCGCAATGAACGTTGAAAATCAAGAGAATGTAACTGTGACACGATAAACCACAACAAAACACTACTGAAATATTCCAACTCTTGCATTTCAACGAAAGAAATTCAAAAATGAACTTTGAAAAATCACGAGAATGTAACTGTGACAAGGTAAACCGCGACAAAACTACTACTACTACTACTACTAACAACTCACCGCAGCACCAAGCCGCCTGAGGCCAACACAGCTACGCACGCTCCTCCTCCACCCCAATATATTCAAAGCCTCCCTTTTTTACACCCGCCCACGAAGTTCCCATTTCCTTAAATCTTTCTTTATGACGTCCTCCCACCCCAGACGGGGACGACCTGCTTTCCGTTTAGCCCTAGATGGTTGGCCGAAAAGGACAATCTTCGGCAATCTGTCATCCTTCATCCACACAACGTGCCCTAGCCATCTCAACCTTTCTTTCATTATAGCCCTAGAAAGCGGTATTAAACCACATTTTTCGTATAGCCTATTGTTTGAAATACGGTCAGTCAGCCTGGTACCCAGAACAATCCTTAAGCAATTTTTCTGGAAAACATCTAGCAAATCTTCATCCGCTTTTTCGGAGCGTCCATGCTTCAGAGCCATATTTGACCACTGTCATCACTGTAGCTTCTAATATACTAATCTTGGTTTGCAGACTTATCTTCCTATTCTTCCAGACTTTTTTTAACTGTGAAAAAACACCCTGAGCCTTGGCTATTCTATATTTAACATCTTCACTGCTCCCACCATCTTTACTAATAATACTACCAAGGTAAGTGAAGCTGCCCACCTGATCAATCTTTTCATTACCCAACGTCACCTTTTCATCTTCACTTATTCCTAGATTTAGTGACTTAGTCTTCCTAACATTAATTTTCAAACCAATTCTAGCACCCTGAACTCGCAAAACCTCTAAAACTTCATTCATTTTGCTCACACTTTCATCTAGGATGCTTAAATCATCAGCATAATCCAAGTCCAGGAGACTTTTTTTTCCTCCCCATTTGATTCCGTGGTCTCCCATTGCCTTTCCTGTGCTCCTTAAAACAAAGTCCATCAAAATAATCCATACAAAGGGAGATAGAACACAACCCTGCTTAATTCCTGATTTAATACAAAACCAGCTGCTAACCTCATTGCCTACCTTAACCGCAGCAGTGTTATTCTCGTACATAGCACTAATCACTTTAATGTATTGGTCTGGTATACCATACAAGGATAAAACCTTTACTAAAGCTCTTCTATCAACAGAATCGAACGCTTGCTCATAATCTATAAAACTGAGGACCAAAGGTGTTTGAAAACTCAGGCACTTCTCAATTATTAGCCTAAGAGTGAAAATTTGGTCGAAACATCCTCTACATTTTCTAAAACCGCACTGCTCTTCTCTTAAAACTTTGTCTACAGCATCTCTCAGTCTAAAAAGTATCATATTACTAAGTAATTTACTACCTACAGAGACCAGAACAATGCCTCGATAATTACCACATTCACTTTTATCACCTTTCTTATAAAGTGGCTTAATTAAGGTTTACTAAAATCGTTAGGTACTTCCCCTTTTTTGAAAAATCATATTCATAATCTTCAGTAACTTATTTCTAACCTCAGACCCACCATATTTAAGAAACTCATTTACCACCCTATCAGCACCTGGAGCCTTGTTATTCTTTAATCCTTTTAGTACTGTTGCTAATTCCTCCTCACAAAACAAATCTTCCTTCACATCCAAGGTATCACAAACTCTATCATCTTCCTCTATCGACAAAACACTACTGAAATATTCCAACTCTTGCATTTCAACGAAGAAATTCAAAATGAACTTTGAAAAATCAAGAGAATGTAACTGTGACATGGTAAACCATGACAAAACACTAATGTTGTGAGGGGGAGTCAAAAGTTGGGGGGGGGCCCTTTTGTGTCCCAAAATGCGCAGATTAAAAATATTAAAAAATGGGGGCTCAGGGGCCTTTGGGGATCCGGGGGCCCTTTGGGAGCCCGGGGGACCTTTGGGGACCGGGGCTTCCTTCGGGGTTGGGGTAGGGGGATCGGAGCCCTTTGGGGCTGGGGTAGAGGACCTCACGATACTGTTCAAAATGGAACTTGTGTATTATAACGACCACAGAGTTCCACCCTCAAATCCTCTTCTAAAACCTCTTCTAAAATCATCTTTTAAAATGTCTCTAACTGTTTCGCCGAAATAATTCCCTAAAAATGTCTTAAACGGTTTCGCCCAAATAACCCCTAAACGTAATTTATGCGTGTTCCTTTTGTTTTTGGCATCCCTGCGCTGTCACATTTCAAATTACTAGGAAACTCTTTCCCGCGTTAATCTCTTCATCTCTAAGATCAAAACATTCGCCCGAAAACAATTCCCCTTTCGTGACAAATCAATCAACCTTGACATCACCTGTCAGACATTAATAAACTTCACCCGGAAGCAATTTGATCAACCTTGACATCACCTGTCAGAAATTAATAAACTTTGCCCGGAAACAATTTGATTAACCTTGACATCGTCTGTCAGACATTAATAAACTTCCCCGGAAACAATTCTCTTGGACGAACTCCAAAGACATTAATAAACTTCGCCCGGAGACATTTCTCGGAAACGTGTTTTCCCTGGGGATTCCATGCCCATATTTGGTGTGGGATTGGGACTGACAGCACAGGTGTTCTCCCTAGGGACTCTATGCCCAAATATGGTGTTCTCGTGGGGCTGGTACCCCCTTTCTACTCTTCTGCCAAGCTTTGTCCATAAGCAAAGCTTGGCAAAGACAAATATATTTTAAACTCAGTTCTACTTAAAATTCAGCAGGTGAAATGGATGTGGAGGATTTTAATACCTCGCCACCACAGTTTGGCCCCCCCTCCCCCAACTGAAATTTGGGTCTTCAAAAATCTTATCAAACCTAAGATAGGCCCGCACAGTTCAAACATCCTTAGAAAAGGATCATTTTTTTAGTATACATGTGTTTTTGGTATTATATTCCTCATTTTTGGTAAATATCAAGCAGTTCATATTATTGACCTATGAATAAAGTAAACATACCATTTGATGCCTTTTCTTCTGTTCTTTCTGAATATGCTAATTGCTTTTGGCGTAAGTTTACTTTACTCCCAACCCCTAGCGTATATATTTACTCATTAGGGGGGGGGCTTGTAAACATCATTTCTGATGCAAAGGAATGTTAAATTTTGATTCAGGATGCAACTCTGACTGTAGCGGTAAGTTTGAACTTTACCAGCACCCCCACCCCAATATGCAAATATGCACCTGAATAGGCGCCTGAGAAAATTTGGCTGATTTACGAAAAAAGGAGGAAAGACCCCCTAAAAGTTATAGAACCTTAATGAAAATCACACCATCATATTCAGCGTATCAGAGAACCCTACTGTAGAGGTTTCAAGCTCCCATCTACAAAAATGTGGAATTATGCATTTTTTTTGCCAGAAGAAAGATCACGGGTGCGTGTTTATTTGTTTTTTTTTTCCCAGGGGTGATTGTATCGACCCAGTTGTCCTAGAATATTGTGGGATGGCTCATTGGAATGGAAATTAAAAGTTCTAGTTGCCTTTTTAAGTGACCAAAAAAAATGGAGGGCAACTAGGCCCCCTCCCACGCTCATTTTTTTCCCAGTCACCTGATCAAATTTTGAGATAGCCATTTTGTTCAGCATGTTCGAAAATATAATAAGTATGTCTTTTAGGATGACTTAATCCCCCGAAATTCCCGGGGGGAGGGCTGAAAGTTATGAACTTTACCCAATGTTAACATATAGTATTGGTTATTTGGAAGTATACAGACGTTTTCAGGGAGATTTTTCCTGGTTGTGGGGGGTGGGGTGGGCCGGGGGTTATGTGAGAGGATCTTTTCATGAAGGAAGTTTTCATGGGGGGAAGGGACATTGCTATGAAGGGGACGCCGGACTTCTCAGCATTATTTAAAAAAAGATCAGAAATTTAATATAAAAAAACAAGTATTTCAACTGCAATAGCAGCAACATCGAAACTTCAAACGAACAGAAGATATTACATATATGATTGGGTTCACCCCGTAGTCAATACCTCGCTCTTTAAGCCAAAGATTTTTTAGTACTTTCATAAGAGCTATTTATTCTAATTAACGGCCTTTGTGATTAAGCGGTCATTTTTAAAGAATTGGAACAAAATTCGAACTTACGCTTAAAGAGCAAGGTATGACTAGGGGGCGAACCCCCTACTAAACAAATTAAAAAATATATGAAGATAGAAGTTCGTTACGTAAGTTAATTCATAAGTTACGTATATTTATTACTAATAAAAACGTTCGTAAATAAAATTAAACAAGTTTCGAGAAAGCCATTTAACTAAATAAAAGTAAATTAATATGAAAATTTTGTTTTAATTATTCATGTACGGTGAGCCAAGATCAAAACCTGCATTTATTCAAAAACGTTCAAAAATTAAATAAAAAAACAAGTTTTTTAAACTGAAAGTAAGGAGCGATATTAAAATTTAAAACGAACAGAAATTATTCCGTATATGAAAGGGACTGCCCCCTCTTCAACGCCTCGCTCTTTCCGCTAAAGTTTGACAGTCTCACAACTTTATTTTTTAAAACAATAAAAACTTTAGCGTAGAGCGAGGCGTTGAGGAGGGGACAGTCCTTTTTCATATACGGTTTAATTTCTGTTCGTTTTAAGTTTTAATGTCGTTCCTTAATTTCAGTTTAAAAAACTTGTTTTTTTTTTATTTAATCATCTTTAAGAAACATGTCCTGTGCTTTCAATAGCTGTACTAATTACAGTTACAAAACAGGTCTTTAGGGCGCTTTTGTCAGCCACCCGCTCAGGGGGTGAAAAGACATAACCACCTTCTTGGTTCAACCCGGTGGGAGAAATTTGTCGTCATAATTCGAAATGTGGTCTGCTTTGACACGCAATTGAAAAGGAAAAATTATATATAATATTTGTGATTTATAGAGCCAATATAAAGAAATAAAAGTCAATTTCAAGCGTTTAATCTAGAATAATTTTAGTAATAACTATATCAATGCATAGCTTAGATTCTTAGCTATTCATTGATATATACAATTCTTCTCAATTCCTCTTTGGTAACAAGATGTGAGGGTTTTAGTTTTACGTAATTTTGCTCATCCGGATACTGGTCTTTTACCCTACCCTGAATTGGGATATTTGGGCGGGGTGAAGTGAATTTGTGCCAAAACGATAATTATATTCGAAAAGACCATAAGAAAGAGGCAACAAGTGGTATGTTCACTTTATTCATAGGTTAAAAATATGAACTGCTCAATATTTGCCCATTTTTTATATCATTTCGATAGTATAAGTCCCATCCAAAGCAAATTCTTGGACCCCTGGCTGGTAAGATGTTTATTTCAGAAAAAAATGGCTATCAAAATAAGATATGGGTCATTCACGCTTTAAAATGGTGCAGAGGCCTAAAGTCTTTGCAGAATTTTATCAGCTTGAGATAAGACTTTGGTAGGTTCATTTTAGTCGTTGCTTCTACATCGCCCTACTTCATGTTTCATACTCACTTTTTCCATTTCCATTAAGAGCAGTTGTGCCCAACAGCTTTCAACTTCCTTCTATAAAACTTGATTTGAATTTACCATGTTTTCACTGGTTATCTGTGCTTTGATCTACTTCTTGGTAAATGGCCGAAAAAACGAGAAAGACGCTAGGGGGACGGCCCAGGCATAGATAACAGATATCATACCGGCTAGCTGTTCTATCTTTTGCACTTATATAGTTTAATTTTGCTTAATACTTTTTCTATCATCATTCATAAAAGTGTGCAAAAAAAAAGTGCAAAGAGCAAATAATGGACAAAAAGAGTGCAAATCCGGTCCATGGTGTGAAAGGGGGCAATGAAAAAAAGAGTGCATTTCACACGAAAACTGTGCAAGTTGGCAACCCTGATTTACACTGAAGTCCAAAAAGGAGCTCTTGAACAAGCTGCGTTTTTAAGAGGCGTCCAGATTCGTTGCCAAAATTCAAGGCAAAACCAGAAGCGACAAGTGCGCGTCTATCCATAAATAATCTCTTAAATTAATTACATGCTTTTCAAGTCCTCTTCCGTAGAAGTTCGAATTACAACAGTCTATTCAAATATATTTTCTTGCAGTGTTTGCAATTTACCACTGGAGAGAAAAACAGAACAAAAATATTATTAACTTTCTAATTCGTACTAAGTAAATAAAAGGAAAATTGAGTTACTCAGCATTCGTTTCTAAAGTTTTCCTATTGAAATTTAGTAATTGACTATTTTGCTCACACTGTAAGGACCTTGTCGCTGATAATGACAGGAATACAAATGAACATTGCTCAAAGGGTGTTCAGAGGATTCCTACATGGGGGTCTAAACTAGCACAGTGGCATACGGCGGGAGAGGCATGCCCCATAAGTTTGCTATGCTAAAATATTTACAATCATTTAAAAGTTTTAATTGTGTGTCATGCACCTTTTCTTTGCTTTTTTTTCATATTTAGCCCACTTCCCTGAAATACACCCCCCCCCCCGAAAAAATATCCTGGATACGCCCTTGTTGCACATTCTTCTTCTTCTTCTAATTCACAGCAGGCGGGCTATTCAGGTCTTCTATTTAACAGCAGGCGGGCTTTTCAGTAACACTATTTAGCCCCTTTTCTTTTTGCTTCACTCTGTGGGCTACAGAGCTACTGGCTTGGTTGTCTCTTATTTATTAGATATTCTCAGATATCTTTCAGTAGATCTTTTGACTCAAGGAGTTCAAATATAAGATGATAGATATCGATTTCTGTGCTCTGTGTGCAAGTATAGTTGGCTAGGCTCTTGGCTGACAGTGAGATTTTGTGGTGTTTGAAGCATTTTAACAGTTTACAAAGCAAGGTATGTTGTGCAGACGTCAGCATATTGCATTCAAATAGGCAATGGTCAATTGTTTCATTATTCATATTACAATGCCTGCAAAGAGGGGACAGGGGAATTGAACCACTTGAGTTAGAAAACTTATATGAGAATGCAAGGAAATTTAGTCCATTTGTTCCAGAACGAATTCTATGATAAATTTTAGAAAGATACTTATTGGGAAAGGGGGAAAGGAAAGGATTAATCTTATTAAAATTAATATCTGATAGCCTCCATCGGTAAATATCTCTAATTGGGATTGGTCTCCCACTTGGCTGGTCAATATTTATAGCATTTTTTGCTATTTCATCAACCTGATGATTACCACTTATGCCAGAGTGGCTAGGAATGTACTAAAAATAAGTTTTTATGCCACTTGAAGCAAGATTATCTATAATACTGAGACAATGATAAGTGTCAATGTCCAACTTATATTGAGGAGCTGAGGCCAGCAACTCAAGGCTTGATAGAGAGTCGGAATATATGATAATATTATTTGAATTTGCAATCAAAGGTTGGTTTTCCTTAAGGTGTTCTAATGCCATGATTATGGCATTTAACTCAGCAGACATTATAGATAAATTATTATATAATCTCTCTCCCGTTGCAATTTTCAGGTGAGGAAGGAAAACACCACTTGCAACCTTCTCATTCATTTTTGACCCATCAACAAATATTTGGAAGTGATTTTTATAGGTAATTATATTAAGTTCTGCAAATTTTTCTGGACAAAAGCAATGAGGGTTAAATCTTTATTCCACTTTGAGAAGTCATTATTTATTATGGGACTTGACCAATTCCATGGGGGGGGGATCGGGGCAAAGTGGGTGCAATAGACTTTTCTGGTATGGGGAACTTTTTCTGAATATTGGCATACTCATCTGCAATGCCTCTATACATGGCTAGATTTCTTAACCAATTATGTAGTGTGTGTGAGCTATTTGATTCAATTTTTGTAAGATGTTCTGTCAAGAGAAAGCTACGTCTCTCCCTTATTGTTGTTAATCCACTCTCCATAAGCAGAAACTTGGTGCTTGTGGGTTTCCTAAGACCAAATATGAGACGTATTATATCATTTTGTGTTGTTTCAATTTTTCGCATCTGGGTCTTTGCACATGCACAATAGACGATGAGCCCATAGTCAATATGGGGTCTTATATGTGATTTATAAAACTGGAGTAAGGTTTTCTCCTTACATCCCCAGGGTGTGGAAAGAAGTCTTTTTAGTATATTTGTTTTTCTATAGCATTTTTTTTATTGTGTTTGAAATGTGGAGGTGGAAATTAAGTTTTTGGTCGAGCATGAGACCTAGGTAATTAATATGATTATCTTCTGGAATAGTTGTTTTATTTAGAGTTAGTTTTTGCATTAACATGGTTTCGCTTCCGGTGAAATTGGATTATTTTTGACTTGGTAGGTGCAATGGGTAAATCTGAATGTTGAGAGAATTTTTCAAACTGGAAAAGTAACTTTTGCAGATTTGACTGTGCTATCTGAAAGGTGTTGCCAGATGACCATAGCACCAGATCATCAGCATATTGTAGATTCGTGTGGGGTAGGTTCATGTCCCAGAGATATAGGGCAAATAGGAGGCAACTGAGGACTGCTCCCTGACATAGGCCTTTGGTTATTGTCTTTTGGGGTGAAGAGGCTGAACCAACACAAACGATGAAACTTCGCACTTCTATGAAGGATTTAATAAAAGATACTAGCTTAGGGGGTACTCCAACATTTGCAAGTTTGTTTAAAAGGATTTGGTGGTTCACATTATCATATGCCTTTCAAAATCTAGAAAAGCTGCAACTAGGACATTATTTTTTGAGATTCATTTATTGCATTTGTTAGCAAAATGAAAGCATCTGTTAAGGAGTGGTGTTTCCTGAATCCAGTTTGAGTGCGAGGGATCATATTATTTTTTTCAACAAAGCAGAGGAGTCTGTGATAGATCATTTTCTCCATTATTTTCCCCATCACAGGAGTAATCATTATGGGCCTATAAGACTCAGGGCTATCTTTGGGTTTATTTTTCTTTAGGATTGGTAGGAGGGACGAACATTTCCATATATTGGGGAACATAGAAGAAGCCCAAGCATTATTATAACAATTTAGCAGTTCTAGTTTGTATGAAGGGGTGAGATTCTTTATCCATGTTGGGTGTATATTGTCATAGCTGCCGCTAGTTTTGGTCCTAATATGATGTATTGCATTATTCAATTCCTGGATTGAAAATGGATTAGTTATCAGGTTCAGGTTCATTTATTATTCAATCTTACATAATGACATTAAATATATACAGATATCTGGCAGTGAGACAAGCTCGTTTTGCACAGATAAAAAAAAGAAAAACAATAAAGAAATATACGGATTTTCATTCAAAATGGTAGACTTCACAAACAAATATAAATAAATCAATAAATGTAAGGTTAATTACTCACCACATCACGGCAGACACCCACCCGACGATACATAAACAACTCTCAACCAGCAATGGGACAAGAAGAAGGATATCAAGATCCGAGAGAGATCGAAAAATAAGAAGAGAATAATATTATAAGGAGAATAAATTAATAATAAAATAATATTTGACTAATAAATGTCCAAAAGGAATGAT
This sequence comes from Artemia sinica, assembly GCA_027921565.1. Classification (NCBI taxonomy): domain Eukaryota; kingdom Metazoa; phylum Arthropoda; class Branchiopoda; order Anostraca; family Artemiidae; genus Artemia; species Artemia sinica. The sequence goes on along the minus strand of JAPEVW010000216.1, from coordinate 43,042 downwards.
TTTATTTTATTTTTTAAAATTCCAATCGACACATCAAAATCAAAAATAGATTCATATTGGTTCCACGTGGCGACCCACACTATTTCGTAGAGAAAACCGGGACCTCTCTGAAATTATCAACGGCTGGCGTAGTTTGCGTATGCTGCGAGCTAGATGAGAAGATGGCGGAGCAACTGGGAACAAATCAAAAGAAAAGAAATAACTGGGCAGTGACAGGAGATTATGATTAACCTTGAATAAAATCGAGTTAAAAGTAACTGCAAGTTCAACAGGAAGAATATTCAATAAACAATATAAACTCTTTGTAGAAGACTTACTGGGGAAAGACGCTGGGGAAGGAAGATAACTTTTTAAAATACGAAGCGCCTTATTTTGTTGCCTCTGAAGCGGAATTAAATGGGATCTGAAAGTATTCAAGTAAATAAGTGGGCAATAATTTAGATAAGAATGAACAAGAGCGAAATAAATAGAACGCATAGCTTCGAGCGGCAAAATGAATTTCATACGTTGCATAATACCCACGTTCCTTCCAAGCTTCAATCTTATACCATTTATATGCGGCTTCCAACTCAAATTTGAGTCAACCAGCACACCAAGGTAACGAATAATTTCAACACGTGATATATCCATACCTGAAACAGATGACTTAATCAACTTCAGACATGGAAGTGCCCGTGACGTACGCGAATATACCATAAACTTTGTTTTTGAAGTGTTCAGAGCTAGCCTATTTGCCGTAAACCATGCTACTAGTCTATCGAATACTAGACTTAAATTATGTTTGACACGATCTTCATCGATTCCAGAGACACTACAGGCTGTGTCATCTGCGAAGAGAACGGTCAGCCCTAGGTCCTCAACTGAATTACTAATATCATTAACATAAATTAGAAACAGCAGAGGGCCGAGAATTGAACCTTGGGGCACTCCAACTTTATTTGACTGGTTCGAAGACGTTGATATAACATCGCCCCCATCAATACACTGGACTCTATCGCTTAAATATGACAATATTATCGATTTAGCCGGACCACGTATACCACAATTAGACAATTTTCATTTAAAATCATGTGAAAAATAGTGTCAAACGCTTTCCGTATATCCACGAATATAGAAGCTGGAATTTCACCCTTATCCAAGGCATCATGAATAAACTGGGTTACTGCCAAAATAGCATGCTCAGTAGAATGTCCTTTTCGAAACCCGAATTGGGACTTACTGAAAAAACAATTCTTGTCAAGAAAATTTTACAATCCTCACGTACAAACAACGTTCAATAATTTTTCCGAAAGCAGATAGAATAGATATGGGCCTATAGTTGGACGGATCATTTATATCTCCCCCTTTGTGTAGTGCAATGACACGGGCGGACTTCATACATGAAGGGAAGATACCATTCTTGAAACAAAGATTAATTATGTGCACAAGAAAATTTACTATACTAGGCATAATCGCTTTAAGCAAGTTCGTAGAAGATCCGTCGATTCCTTCTGAGTGTCCATTTTTGAGTTGATGAAGTACAAGCATCAATTCAGCAGACGAGACTGGAGTGAGGAATATGGATCGGTCAGTAGAAGAGGGTAGAAAACTTTTGAAATCAGCAGAATTTGGCGTTGATTTTTGGGATGCCTCTTCCGACGTCTTTTCACCTATTTTAGCGAAGTGCGTGTTGAGCATGTTGGCGACGTTAAGTTTTCCTTTAACAGCTGTATCACCACCTGGGGGCATCATTTCGTCCGGAAAGAAAAAAAAAACAAAAAAAAAAAAAAAAAAAAAAAAAAAAAAAAACAAAAGATTCAACTTTTTTTTGCCGATACAATCGTTTATAATGTCCATACCTTCTTAGGAGATCCATGCGCGCTATTGAATGCCTTCAAATAGTAGAGCTGTTTAGCAGACCTGAGAGCCTTGGTTAAGCAATTTCTGTAAGCTTTAAAAAAGGCTTGATTTGTTTCATCGGGATTCGATAGATATATTTTATACAGCCTGTTCTTTGATTGGATCGACCTTAGTAGTCCTCGTGTAACCCAAGGCTTTTTAGATCTGTTGTAACGTCTTAGACGGGTCGAAGACATCGGACAAGCCACATTAAGTGCTGTGGTAAATTCGTTGACAAAATACTGTGAAGCTTGATTTACATCCTCGCAGTCCAAGCACGGAGAGGGGTCAATTTTAAGCAGCAGTTCATTCAACCGCTGAACAGATGTAGCATCAAGCCTTCTAGTCGTTTTGATCGGAGTCGCCGTTTGTCGCCCAGTTTTTATCTCCATCAAAAGCATAAAGTGGTCTGACGTGTCATCGATAATAACATGACACGAATCAAATTCCATATTCAGAAAAATATTGTCGATTACCGTTGCTGTTGAGCTTACAACTCGAGTTGGAATACGGCAAGCTGGGAGAAGCCCCAGCGAAAGACAAAGTGTCAGAAAATCAACAGCCGAAGGCGAATATTGTGTAGATGAAAGATCATGACCAGCATTACTTATATCAATATTAAAATCCCCAATGTACATAATCTTCCGACTTCGCTCGATTGCGATCGAAAGAAAACGCTTCCAGCTTACTTATGAAATGTTGCACCGAAGAGCTAGGTGGTCTGTAAAACAAACAACACAACACTTTTTCATTACAAAAATCAAGCTCAACAACCAAAAATTCAAACAACATTTCTTCATACATAGAATCAAAATCCGAAACAATCCTGTAAGTAATATCATTATGAATAAAAAAACCAAGGCCTCCTCTCGATCTGTCATTCCTAGTCTTAGAAATAAAATTGTAACCGTTAATATTCGCTAGGTGACTGGTTGACTCATTTAAGAAAGTCTCACATTATGTACTCGGATCCTGGGCGTGGTTGGTAACTTGGGTTCATAGGAATTGGGGACAGTTTGCTTTGATTATTTGATGTTAGCTTATCGACAAAAAGAGTTGCAAATAGGTTAGCTTTTTCATTATCATTGTCATAAATGGGTATTATTATGTATAAGCTCATACAGGAGTGGGTTGGGGGAAGTCTTTTTCCCACAGATGTGGCTTATGACTTTATTTATAATTGGCTCATGTGTTTCTCTGGAGAAATTATTTGCAAAATTATTCCAGTATTTATATTTAGCATCTATTATAGTCCTTTTTAGATTAGATTCTGCTTGTAATTTTTTTTAAATATGTAGTAGGTGATGGTTTTGTTTTATGAATTCTGTCCTAGTTGCCTTTTTCATTCTCCATTTATTTAGGCACTCATTTGTCCACCATGCTTTAGGAATTGTTTAGGGAATGTTTTCTTAGGTGTTGTCCTGGGGATAGCATGATTGGCTGTATTTATTAGTAAAGATGTCAAGGCTTCAGCATGTGTGTCAACTGTTGTTTTTGGAATGCATGAATTTTGGGTGAAACTTGTAATTTCATCATTTAGCTTATTTTGGAACGTAGACCAATTTGCTTTAGTGTTGATATATTTGGATGTATGAGATAGAGTTTCAACAGGTTCATTTAGGGAGCAAACTATAGCAAAGTGGTCAGTACATAGACTATCAATTTTATTTATGTAAATTTTATTCAAAAATATCTAAAGACACAATTTGTAGGTCAATTGTGGAGAATCTGCCACTTTGGGGGTTGAAATATGTATTCAGGTTTGAAGATAATTCATTGCGAATGGGGTTTGTGAATGTACAAGGACTCATGAGTTCTATTGATGAACTAACAAGTTTATTGCCAGCAAATCAAATTGAAATTTTGGGGATTTGTGAAACATTTATTAATGATAAGACACATTATAATGTGAAAATCCACGGGATATAAATTCGTTGATAAGAATCGACTAGTCCATGAAAAAGGTGGTCTTGGGTTATTTTTGAATGATGGAGCGCAGTTTGAGCGACTGCCAGAACTGGAAAAATATAATGTTGAAAAAGTGTGTGAAATACTGGCGGTTGAATGTCGGCTTGGGACTAAAAAAATTCAAGTTTGTGTTGTGTATAAGCCCCCGTCGGCCCCAATACCGCTTTTTTTGCAATCTCTGGAGTCTTTACTAGCATCTTTGGATGATAAGGATGTTGTGGTTATGGGGGGATTTTAATATAAATCTACTAGAATTTAATGAAAATACCCATACAACAGAATTTATTACATTAATGTCATCGAATTCCCTAATTCCTTCGTGTACAATTCCAACGCGTGTTGCATCGACTAGTGCAACTCTCATTGACAACATATTTTTAACAACACCAGCCACGTCTTCACAGGTTGTTCTGACGGATTTTTCTGATCATTTTTTTTTAATTTCTGATGTGAGATACCAGATTCATAAAATAAAATCACCAGAAACAGCAACCCGGATTATTAATAAAAAAAATCTAGTATGTTTAAAGGACCAACTGAATTTAACTGATTGGTCTCCTGTATTTGATGCTGATGAAATAAACTCTGCGACGGATTATTTTTTAGAGGGATTTCATGCTGCACTTGATGAGTCGTGCCCAAGAGTAAAAAAAAGAAAACGGAAATATAATCAACCCATCCAACCATGGATATCGCCAGCCCTTTTGACATCAATAAAACATAAAAATAATCTCTATAAAACTTTAATATCTTTCGAAAGTGAAGAAAATAGAAGAACCTTCAAAAATTATAAAAACCTACTTTCAAAAATAATACGCAATGCTAAAATGAAATTTTATTTCGATTCTTTTAATGAAGTAAGTAAGTCCCCAAAGAAAACTTGGGAACTAATCAACTCATGTTTAAATCGATCGCGGACGTCTTCTTCACCATCAAAAATACGGGATGCCCATGGTAATACAATTGAAAGGGAACTAGAAATGGCAAATTACATAAATTTTCATTTCGTGTCAATCGGGCAGTCAATAGCTAATAAGCTCCAACATAATATGTCCCATGGGCAATATAATTATCCTAAGTACCTAGGAAGTCCTTCTGAGAATTCTAGTTGCCATATAATATTATTACTAATTTATGCTCTTTGCTTGGAAGCAAAACAGCGTCATCTATAATAATTCTTAATAGCGGATTCTAGAGTGCGTTCATATTATTAAATTTTACTAATAAGCGAGCAGAAGAGGGGAGTTTCTTGTCGCAAGGGCCGTTGTACCTGCCGGGAGTGTGACTCCCTTAAACTGCGGGGATCAGGTAGCAAGAAACTACGCTTCCCTCGCTTATTAGCTTAAATAGCTCTGTATTACGTCGTAGTTTATTGAACTGGCTCCTCCCCTCGGACTTTGATTTTGCATTACGGATTGTGACGTGGCTGTTGCGATGGGGAGTAATGAGAAATTGGTTTGGAATGCGTTACTGAATTATGCTTTCCGTGCGATAAAAGCTGGTAATCGCTCGGAGGATATAGCGAAAAAAGCAGTCGAGTTTTTCTCAGAGGAAGCAATTGCAATGGCGAAGGAGTTATTGTGGCCCCTAGCAGGAATTACCACACGTGTTACTGCGCGATCGAAGAACACCGATGATATCCTGGACATATTAAAAGTATTTCGGGTTTGTGAAGATAAAAATATCTCGTTGCCGCGGTTTGTGATTTTCGAACCTGATGAAGTTCCGATAATCCCGGGAGAAGTGACGGCTACCCTAACCCGGAAAGTAAACGAATTGTGTGCTAAGTTCGATAGTTACGTGGATTCTAATCCCTCTCCTTCTGTCTCTGCTATGCCTGCGGCAGAAACCAACACGATCATGTCGAAACTGTCATATGCGGTTGTTTTGAAGAATCCCCCGAAAGATCTTTCGAACCCTAGCGCTCGGAAATCCTATTTGGACAGAGTATGTGGTGATACTAGTTCGAACATTGTGGAGCTGAAACCTAGGAAATCTGAATGGAGAGTAGTCTTGAACAACAAGAATGCTGCCGAGTCCCTGGCTGAGGCAGTGGGTAAAAGTGACTCAACTATAAGTGTTAAAGTAAAAACTCCCCGCTTTCTTCGGAATAATCCGCCACGTCCCACTGAAACTTCAGATGACGAACTGCGCTCAGTTGTACCGAACTGTGTTAAGGCCGTACAAATTGGTAGTACTCGGTCATTCAAATTACAGTTTGAAAGCAAAGCTCATCTCTTTAACGCAATGAACTCTCCGCCCATTTTTGGTTACGAGCGACTACCCATTACAGAATTTAAATTCTTACCGATGCAGTGCTACAACTGTCAGTCCTACGGACATGCAGCAAAATCTTGTGTAGATCCCCCGAAATGTTCAAAGTGCGGTGGAGATCATTCCAGCTCTCGGGACAATCCATGCCAAAATGCCCCCAAATGCGCTCTGTGTGGTTCTTCTCGAACCCGTGCTACAGCTTCCAATGTCCAGTAGCTCAGAAGCTAATTTCTAAACAATGATCGGTGATTCTATACGGGTTGTTTCATGGAACTTAAATGGTGGAGTGGTTGATAAAATGCCACTGTTAGAAGGATTGTTATGTTATAACGATGTACTCTGTGTGCAGGAACACTTCCTCTCGAATCAAGCCGTTAGTCTGCTTGAGCTAAACGATGGCGTCAAAGTATTTGCTACTCCTGCAAAGTCATCGGGCAGGGGAAGGCCGTCCGGTGGAATCGCCATTCTTGTTAGCAGCAGGTTAAATCCCATTCTGTATAAATCTTCAGACTTTTTTGTTGCTGTTAAGGTGCACAAAACTGTTATCCACTCTGTGTACATGCCAACAGACTACAGAGACAGTAAATCAGAAAAAAAATTTAGTGAAGCCTGCAGTAAGCTATCGAGTTCGGTGGGCAGCTGTTCTAGCCAGGGCCTTGAATGTATAGTCGCTGGTGACGTGAACTGTGACTTGACTGATGAGTCTAACGCTCGAGCACAGATCCTCCTATCTTCCTGTGACGGTCTTCGTCTTGCTAACAATGATCTGTGTTTTACTTATATCCATAACTCAGGCTCGACTTCATCTCTCGACTTCATGCTAAGTTCCATCCAATCTCCAGCTTGCGGTAATTCGCACGTAGATCTGAGCGTAAGCGCGTCTGATCACTTTCCAATTATAAACACTTTTCGAGTAATTCCTGCCTCTCCTAACCCCCCAACTAATGAAAAGAAGTGGGAAAATCAAAACTAATTGGAGTAAAATTGACCTGGCTACTTATCATTACGTATTGGATGAGATTCTCACAAGATTAAAGTGCCGTTCCAATTACTACAGCAGAGTGTATGTATTCAAGATGAAGAGAAACAGCTGCTACTAAAACATCTACTGTAGTGAAATATCTCACGCACTGTTATCTGCCGAGGCCGCTGCGGTCCCCATTCGTAAAGTCCGAGTGGGAACGGAAATTCCAAAGTGGTCGAAAACCCTGCTCTAAGTGAAGCATGTGGTCGTGCAAAATTTTGGCTTAGGCTCTGGAACGAGTGTGGTCGTCCGAAATCAGGTGTTGTAAATGAAGTTCGGCTGTTCAGCAAACGCAGATTTGCCAAGATTTTGTCTAAGCATAAATGTGAAGTGATCGATCAACATAGTCAATTGATAAGTAATGATCCAAATGCTGTGTGGAGATTTCTTAAACGTAATGGTGATCAGAATAGTGTCGAACCTGTGATCTCTGAGCAAGATTGGTGTCCCACTTTACTTCTGAGTTCTCTCCACCCGAACAAGATCTTGAAGATAAATATGAAGTCGAACTTGATAAGTTCATGGAATTGCCTAGTTCTGGTGTTGGCTACATAGTAACTGTTCCTAATCTGATTCGTGCAATTTCAAAATTAAAAAAGAAACAATCGAAAGGTGTCGACAAGTTGTGTGGGTTGCATCTTGTACATGGTACTGCTGGTCTCCTGAGTCATTTAGAGCTTCTATTCCAAATTATCTTAATTCTGGTCTCGTTCCCGACGTTTTTGGTACTGGAGTAATTACACCTATTTTGAAAAAAGGGAAAAATCCGTCTGAATGCGTATCTTACCGCCCTATAACTGTTTCGCCGGTTTTATGTAAGCTTATGGAATTGCTAGTTATAGATCATATTGCTTTTCAATGTTCTACCCCCGATAATCAGTTCGGATTTAAAAAAGGTGTTGGTCGCGAGCACGTCCATTATATTCTTGCTAATATATTAATAGAAGCTGATGAAACTGAATGAATCCCTTATTCTAGCGAGTCACGATGTTAGACGTGCTTTTGACTCTGGGATACATCCCCAGTTATTAGTGTCTGCTCATAAACGTGGTGTGGACCGATCGGTTATTTTGCCTTTTCGGGATATGTATAAGAAGCTTCGAGTCCAAGTTAAAGTCCCGTCTCCTAACGGGCCGATTGTATTACCAAAAGCTATTCCGGTTAGAAAGGGCATTAGGCAGGGTGCAATTTCGTCACCCCGGTTGTATAATAATAGTGTTCTCGAGGCCCAAAAGTTAGTGCAAATGAGCTGCATTTTCCGAGGTTTGGATGTAACATTACTTAATTACGCAGATGATATTTTTAATTTAAGTAGATGTTTGTCTCGTATTGAAGAAAATTTTCAGATTCTAGATGATGCTTATAGAGAGATAGGCCTATCTTTTAATGCAAGTAAAAGCGAGATTGTTGCTTTCAATAGGAGAAATGCAGATTGTATAGATCTTGCTGTCAAATTTGGTGCTCAAGAGGTTCCACTGTCTGACTCCATAATGTACTTAGGAATGCCTATAGGTCATAACATGGCATCTACACGTGCTCGCCAAATAAGTAATTTCGCAGAAAAGGCACGTAAGGCTTACGGGGCGCTATCTTCAAACTAAAGCGAAATATAATCGACAAATTCGAGCTAGGCTATATAATGCACTGGTGATCCCACACTTTCTGGCTTTATCACCGTTTTGGCATATATTTAGTGTTAGTGATAAAAGAAACCTTCGATCACTTTTTTACAAATATGCAAAAATTTCTTTTAAATACCCCACCGTGGGTTAAAAATTCCAAGATGTCTGCAAGGTTCGGTATCACAGATCCGATTGCTGCTGTGACGAAACGTCGTTCTGAATTTTTGGGGTCGCTTGGGCCTAGTAGTCTGGCAATTGCAATTCGTCCTTAGTGAGTTTTTGTAATAATGTTTTTATTTATTGGCGGTGTATTGTAACGTTTGTTTTTGTTTTTGCAGTTAAGTGTTTTTTTTTTCTTCTTCTTTATACTCCATTCGTGCCATTTGTGGTTTTGTATCGAGTGGGTGAATAAAATTATCTATCTATCTATCTAATATTGTTAAAGCCATTTTTCCTAGTATTAATAAAGTTATGTGTCATTTAATAAATCTGTCATTTAGATCTGGAACTTTTCCGGATTCTTTAAAAAAGCGAAAGTGTTACCACTATATAAAAGTGGTGACCGGACTAATTGCTCAAATTATAGACCCATTTCTATTCTTTCGGGTTTTTCTAAAGTAATGGAGCGTTGTTTTTATAATCGAATGTATAATTTTCTCTGTTCAAAAGATTATTTTTCAAAAACTCAATATGGATTTAGAAAAGAGCATAGTACTCAGGATGCTATATTAACTATGGTACAATTTATTCACGAGTGTCTGGACAAAAATGGATCCCGGCGAGTATATTTTTGGACCTTGAGAAGGCCTTTGATTCGTTAAGCCATGAAATATTGTTGTATAAATTAAAACCACGGTGGAATACGAGGACCAGCGCACGATTTTATCGCATCTTACCTAAGTCGTCGCTCTCAAATGACTATGATCAACGGCACAGTTTCGGATCCATGTCTGTTGTCAAATATTGGTGTCCCGCAAGGCTCAATCCTGGGACCACTGCTTTTTTTAATATATATAAATGACCTTCCATCAGCGACAGAAAACCTTGGTCTGAATGTTCTTTTCGCTGATGATACCGGATCATCACTTACTGGATATTCGGAAGAGGATCTCAATGAGAAGCTGCAAATCGTATTTTCACAACTTCTTGTATGGCTAAAAGCTAATTGTTTGTCACTTAATGCATCAAAAACCAAATTATCATTTATAGTAGAATTGGGCAGAATGCTCAAGGAATTTCAAACTATATTTGATCATGCTACAAATATTCAAATTCAAAGGGTAACTTCGTTCCGGTATCTGGGTATTATTATTGATGAAAATCTGTCATATAAAGAACATTGTAATAGATTACGGGTTAAAGTTGCTCAGGGGGTTGGTGTATAATGCGAAGGTTTCAGCATTTTTTTCCATATGAAATCCTACGTCTAATTTATTTTGCGTTGGTTCATTCCCATCTTACGTATTGTCCTCTGATATATTTGGCAACATTCAGATGTCATGTGAAACCGATACAAATTCTTCAAAACCGGGCTCTTCTAATTTTAAAGAAATATTTACCATCACCGTCTTCGTATCCTAATAAGAGTAAAACTGAAACTCTATATCTTCTAACTAATATTTTGCCTGTTTCACAGATATTCACCCTCAATTCTTTTTTATTTAAGGTAAAATATGACCGGTCGGAACTACCTACGTACTTTCGTTCGAATAATTTTTTCCCTGTGCAACATGCCCATTCTTATGAAACCCGACATAAATGGAACATTCAGCACCTAAAATTAAGCACAGAGAGATCACGGTTCTCACCCTTATTTTCAATCACGGGTTCATGGTGTCTTCATCTACCATTTATTGATTGCAGCAAATCTCTTCCAAATATAAAAAAAGCAACTTCATTCTATCCTTATAAATAATTTTAAGAATTAATAATATATTGAAAAATCTGGGTACATTTGATATTATTGTTTTGTTGGGTGTTTTGCCCTGTGAGATGCCGGTTATCGGTTACCCTTATTCGCCCGTTGGTATTTTTTTTTTTTTTTTTTTTTTTTATTGGTATTTTCGGTTGATCTTTGCCCGGTGTCGGTGGGGTTTGTGGGGTGGGTGTCCGTCTATTGGTGAGTCATGGAATAACTCTTATTCATTATTTTGTTGTTAAATAGGTTTATTCCGATTAATGTACCGGGTTTTTGTCATTCGACCTTGTGTCTCCGGCGTTTACCCTGTATTTATGTATATTTTGTACAGATATTTTAAAAATTAAACCTTGAACCTTGAACCTTGAGGGGTAGCAACAGCTAATTCATTATTATTTGAAGTCATATGCTCAATGAATTTACCCACTTTATTTGCTGGTTATTCCCCCACAAAAGGCTGTGGGCATTGAAATATCCACAAATAATGATATTTTTTAATATATTAGAATTATTTATATAATTAAAGAAATCCATGGCATCTGTAGTTTGGCCATTAGGGCTATAAAATCTTATTATGTAGGTTTTTATATTATTCAGCCAAACACTGATACCAATTGCATCAACATCATTTGCAAAATCTGGAAAATTGATGCCACAAAATTTTATATTATTTTTTACTAATAAAGCTACCCCACCTCCTTTTCTCTCTGAAAATCTATCCTTTCTGAGGATAGTATATCCCAGAGACTTAATTTGTTGATTTTGGATTAAATGAGTTTCCTGGAGGCAAACAATATTAATGGAATTATTATTCATAAAAGATATTAGTTCATTTAGCTTATTTTCTGTGAGTGATCTTACATTCCATTGGAGTATTGATATATGTTGTGTTGTTGATTTATTCTTCATATGACTGTGTATCAATGTTCAGCTTTGTTAAAAGTAAAGCAAGATCTTTTTTTGCTTGAATGAGCATATCATCTGGGATGTAGATTTTTGCCAATTCTGCAATGATTTGTGTTTTCTGTAGTTGATGTATGTTCATGGCCTGAACTGCATTACAGTTTAGAATGAATAAGCATATATTTGGGGATTGCATTTTTGGTTGTGCATCCTGTTTGTCGGGTAAGGGATTAATTCCTGGTAGTGTTTCTGGTTTGTTTCTTCTTGGGAGGGGGGGCCAGGCTGACCTCATCTCACCGGACAAGGAGGCTTGTTGACTTGGTGATTCCTTCTGATAGGGATGTGAGCTAGTGGGCTTAGAAGATGGTGTTTTACATGGGGTGCTTGATGCATTGGGGGGTGTTTTACTTGGGGGGTTTTGGTTGGTTTCATTACAGGCTTTAGTTGGTATTGTTGGGCAGCATTTGCTTCCATTGCTGCAAAGGGGTATGGGATGGCCTTCTCTGTTGATATTTGGAGTGTTAGAGCTCTTTTCTTATATGCAGGGCATAGTGATTTATTTGTAGATTCATGTGGGCCTTTGCAATTGATGCATGTGAAGCAATTGGTGCAACTTACAATTTTCAATAAAATGAGACCTCTCTAAAGTGTATACGAGTATCTCTTTCATAAGAACCATATATGCCCCAAGACATAACTTACAACGCCTGTCCGGGCCCTGGGGGTTGTGTTGACACCTGAGTTTTTTTATCTGACTTTTGAAATTTTTTTTACTTAATGGCTATCTCTTTTTTTTATGCATTCAAGAAAAAGAGGTGTGTGTGTGTGGGGGGGGGGGGGGTAATTGCCTCCAGTCTCTTTTGACTCTCAAAAACTGAACTAGGACTTTCAATTGCCAATCAAATTTGCACTCTCTGAAGTTTTTACGAGCATCTCTTCCATAAGAACCTTATATTACCCTAGGGCATAACTTACTACGCCTGCCTTCAGGCTATGGGGGGCTGTCATGACCCTGGATTTTTCGTTATAAGGTCTTTGAACTATTCTTTTAAAAATGGCTATCTCAAATTTCTTATTACACGGGTTTGAGACAAAAAGGGCGTGGAAGGGGGGGGGGAGGCTAGGTGCCCTATAATCTCTTTTGATTCTTTAAAAAGTGAACAAGAACTTTCAATTTCCAATCAAATGAGCCCTCTTTGAAGTTTATACGAGCATCCCTTCCATAAGAACTATATATACCCTGATATACTTTACTGCTAACTAATTTTATTATAAATATTTTCTTTTGTATTTAATATTGAAAAAAACCATTAAAATTATAGTAAAATTTTGAACTAATGAGCTTTCAGCAATTAATATCATCATACATCAAATATTGAGTTTAATTTATTAGTTCTTTCTAAAGTTGTTCAAGACGAATATAGTTTCACTACAAACAAGAGTTTGGATATTGCCCCCTTCCTTAACTGTAAATAAAAACCAAAAGGCTACTGGGTCATTGGCGCTTCACTAAAAACTAATTATATGGCAAATCTTTTTTCTTTCCAGTTCTTACAAGATTGAAAATAAAAATAAAATTAGAGTGAAGTAAATTCTTGAACTGTTGGATCTTTCAACACTAATATCATTATATATCAAATATTCAATTTGATATTGTTTATACTTTCCAAGACTGTTCAAGACGCATATAGTTTTCAGTAAAGCACCAATGACGCAGTATGTTTTAGACTTTTACAGTGAAAGAAGGAGGTGATACCCAAACTTTTGTTTGTAGTAATTTTTGTTCGTTTAAAGCTTGATTTGTATATTAAATTTAAGTTTCCCTCGTTTTAAGATTTATTTATTCATTTACATTGATATCTATTGTATGTTTGTTTGCATTGATTGTTTATTTAATTTCTATTCGTTTTAAGTTGCATTTGTACTTCAACAGAAAAATATTTTTTTTCGTTTAAGCTTAATTTTCATATTCAATCTATGCATTACTCGCTTTAAGATCTATTTATTCATTTATATTATTACTTTTTGTATGTTTTTTCCTATGGGTGTTAATCTAATTTCTGTTCGTTTTGGGTTTCATTTATTTTATAATAGTAATTTCTGGTCGTTTTTAGTTTGAATTTTAACAGATATTTGTATCTGCTGAGCTTAAGTTTAAAATGGCGTTTACTTTTCTTTGATAAACTTATTGTTCAGAAAGTTTTTTTTTTTAATTACTATCATGAAAAAAAAGAAGCCTCCTTATTCACCTAACTTACAAGCCAAGACAGATTCATGGGGATATACAGATGGACGTTTGGTTGAAAATCGCTTCAGCCAAGCACTGCGCTGTCTGCTGAAAAGAAGCGGCTTGGACGTAGATGTTTCACCAGGAACGTGCCATGGGCAGATGAGTCTAACTATATTTTCATATAGACACCGATTTACAAACTTACTGACTGAATCCCCAACTTATTTCAAAGCTTTAAAGATAGAAGCTGTGTGAAAAACTATCGATTTATCTCAAACAAACAAGACTGATCGAATAAAAATGAGGAGCATATTTAAAAAAGTAAAACCAAAATGAAAACTAGAAAGAATAATGGATTTGAACATCCACAAAAACGAAGTCTTTCCTTGCCCTTCTTTAAAATTTGATGATTCAAGGCTAAAAGATTCTCTAAAACGTCCTTACATCCAAACAATGGGAATTGATTCTGAGGGATCCACAAGGGGAGGGCTTTTTCCCTTGGAAACCACTAATGTTGTTCCTGACCATAATAAATGTTAATAATTACCTTTGTAAAGAAAATCCCATTAAACGTCCCTGGAGTTGATGGAGTGGCTGAAATCGTATAAGAGAGTCTTTGAACGATAGGATCAAACCTTACCGTTCTTTCACTAGATAAACCACACAACTCAGGACAAACATTGCCCATGCTTAATAATATAGTTCTGTACAGAATATACGGAATTAGCCAACAGAGTTTCAGTTCCAAAGCCCCCAAAAAAACTATATTATTGCTGATGATTTATCTTCCATGTAGTACATTCATAATATACGGGGCTGAATAATATAATATAATTTCATTCCACAGGTCAAATAGCCAACACAAACACATAATCTGATGCAACAATCTACATAGCTCTGCTTACCAAAGGTAAAGTTAATCAGGAGGAAAATAGCTCCAGGAGAGTTAAAATATTTTCTCTTCTCCAACTGTCTGTTTTAATATTCTTCTCCAATTTTCTATTTTAATATACTCCAGCATTGTCTTCAATGATTGCTTAAACCGCAGTTAAAACATTTAATTTACAAATACACTTGAACATAACAGTGAGCATAATTTTATTTCAAGAAAATAGGAACTTAACGGACTTATATGTTTGAATGCTTCTATTTTTGATAAGCCAGCCTCAATGGATGCTGTCATGACGAATCAGACAGCTACACTAAAACTTGAAGTTAGTTTTCACTAGTCTATTTTCATCAAAGATATTGGACGCTTCAAAGCATTTATACTCTTTCGAGGATATTTACGATTCTTTTCAAAAAGCTCATGAGGAATGTAACTCAAAACACACAAGTTGGATTCAGGAATACAAAAGAATAGCTCCCTCAGTTCTGGCTTTTTTCTTTGACTTGATAAACAATAGACTGTTGCCTTTTTTTCAAAATTATTCAATGTTTTGCAGAAAATTCCTTCACGTCAAACTTCATTTCTTCTTCAAAATAAAAAAATTTTATGCAGGATTTTTCATAAGCAGTAACTTTTCTATATAAATGGTTCGATTTCTTTTCTCGACATATCCCAACTGTGCCATTATCATCTCTTCTGGAAGATGCTTTTTCTTACAAAGCTCGTAAACAAAATTATCGACATCAAAGTTTCCCCTTAAGAATGTTAGATAATGCTGTCATTTTCTAAACCACGAACTGCATTAAAACCAACCTTTTTAAACGGATATCAGAACATTTTAACATTAGTCTACTAGAGTAGATGGCATTAGAAGTCTCATTAAAAAGATAATATGTTACAGATCGGAGTGACTGCCTGACATCATTGCAGCACAAATAAAATTTTGAGGAACTTCTAGTTGCATTAGACACACCTGAACAAAATTTACAAAAGTCAATTCAAGTCAGGCTTTAAGGACAACCTTGCTAGGCACACGAATACCTTCCATAGTCTCCAATACCTTTACCTTCCCATTGGATTTCATGCTCTCTAGCGGCCTTTGCCGAGTTCCTTGGGACAGACTCCACCAAAATAATATGTATAAATGGAGATAGGACACAACATTGCTTAATTCCTGAATGGCTTAATTTGAAAAAAAAAAAATGGGGCGTTTTTGTTCCATTTCTTTTTGCAAAAAGCTGAAAAACACAGCGGAGTCATTTCAAGAATAACAGAAATTTACAAGATTACTGATCCTTTGAAAAACCGCGATTATCACAATTTCCAATTCTGATTCATCGCTTCACTACTAGTTTTGAGTTTTTTCATAAATAGAAAAAAGAATGTTATAGCCAGTTTATAAATTTGGCAAAGGAAATTAGTAAGTTTACAGCCCCCCGCCCCTTCCCTCGAAGACCAATTGTGTGAAAACTATGTACTGCAGGGATCAAGAATAAAATTTTTCTAGGATTTTATTTATCTTTTGCAGCTTTACCCCCCCCCCCCCCTAACCCTGGAAAAACTGAGAAAGGGAGGAGGGGGGGACAATGCTATAGAATATTGACAGACAAAATGTCAAATTATTCTCAACAGAATTCAGAGTAAAATGGAAAAAAATCTAAGAGATGAGCAACGCAGATTTGTCAGAATATGTCGTGTATGCTACTCGATATTTAGCCTGAGAGTCCTAGTCAAAGTATCCAATGAATGGCAACTTTAACTATTTATAGTATTTATATGCTATCTAAAGGCCTTCGACTTGATACATCGTGAAACCACGTGGAAGATTAATCTCACCAAAATTGTAAATACTATTGAAGCGGGATATCACGATATATCCCACTTCCGGCATATGTCCCGCAATAAGGGGTCCCTTATTTAGAACATATTAGATTTAGAATATATTATTTAGAACATATATATATTAGAACAGAAATGTACTGTAAATCTTAGGATTATTATTTTTTTTTAATCATAATGTTTCAAGAATAATAGGGTTTAATTATTGGCATTTCTTAAGTGTTTTTAATTCGTAAAAATCTTTTTTGAAAAATCTTCGGTAAATAAAAAACTTTCAATTACTCATTAATTATATTCATTGCACTCTAAAAGTGTTCCAGGAAAGTCCAAACCAGACTTAAGTATAAAGGCTATGTGTTTGAGGGGGTGCCAGTCCCCCTAATTTTAGAAAAATCTATATTCATCGTCTTATAGTTAATATCGTAATTAAGTTGAAAAACTTGTTTCTCTACTATGATTAAGAGATTACAAGCCCCCAAAAACCTTGAATTAAGATATTAAACATGTTGAATCAAAATTAAAATCCAAGATTTCCACTTTTAATGCCATCTAACTGCAAAAGTAATTCTAAAAAAAAACATGGTGGTTTACAACTGTGAAAATGACCATGGTTGAAGCAGAAGAAACAAGTAAAATTCCGATAAGCTCTAAAACTGAACATGAAAAGAACCGAGAATAGAGATTATAGAACCTTCAGAGACTCTCGGTTTTGCACAAGCTTTCACTTTTGAGGGGAAAAAAAAACATTTATGTCACAATTAGGGATCTTTTCTAATCCCATCGGTATTAGAAAAGTACAGCATATCTAAACAAGCTGTCATAAAAACAAAATAAGGTGTCACTTCCAATAGCTTTTCTTTTGTTTATATCCGCAGCTATCGATAGCTATCGATCTGTAGCTATCAATAGTTTAGCATAAAAAAGATCCAACACTAGGCAAGTCTCAAGTAGAAAATGATAGAATCTCCTGTGCTTCTTCAGCTGCTATCAAATATTGTTAATCTATCAGTTGAAATGATTTAGCATACATATAAGAGAAGACTTGTTGCAAGACGTTAAGGATTCATTTTTCTAACATTTTCTACAAGAGAACCTCTTTAAACTGATATTCCCAGGTGAAAGATAGGGGGGGGGGGATAGTACAGTTTCCCAAACGAAGCGCGGAAATCAATATACGAAACATGAATAAGATTACGATTATACCAACACATACTTTGAAAATAAAGGTTAGCCTTGGAAAAAAGTAATGAGAGGGAAATAAATGTACAATGCTTCTGGAATATTTTATCACAATCGTGAGAGAGAGATTAATAGCATTTTGTTAAAATGAATGAAGCAATGTCAAAATGAAAATGGTGTCTTACTAAAGACTTTAAAAACCTACAGAAGATAGAATATCCTTTATCTCGCTACACGAACAAAACCAAAAAGAAAAAAAGTAAGCAAATTTTAAGCTATATGTGTTCTTTATTTTCAGGAAAGACAGCACTAAACAAAAAATAATTTAAACTTAGGTTACAACTTATAGCGAAGATTATGTTTATCTAATAAAGCCAGACTTGATATCCTGAGATCAGGGGTTCGAGTCTTGGTGTCGTTAATTTTTGGTTTGAGACGGGGGTCAATGTGTGTCACCTGTAAGCTCAGCCAGAGTCGACCCAGCTCTAATGGTGGGTACCTTAAGAAATCTGGGGGGAAAAACACGGGAGGCGTAGGATGATTTGCCCTCAATCACGCATTACACTCTCACGACTGAACTGAAGGCAGTGAATCAGTAGATCGGTATCTGCGCAACGCAGGCCATTGGTAAGCATGTGAAAAAGTAGTAGTCGTAAATAAGTAGTAAAGATGCGACAGTGGCTATCTTCGAATACGGTTAGCTGGTCCTGGTAAGGTATAGAATGATTGGGATTACTCCCTGTTGTACATACATAAATGGAGTGCCCTGCCTGTTCTTGTATTCTCTGAATAATTAGCTAAGCTCATCAAGATGCAAACATCCATTTTTTGCAAAAATAATCGTCATTTCAAAAAAAAAAAAAAAAGTATTCTATTCTTTGCATCAACTTTTTTTTGTAATCATAAGTTTTGTAGTGAACTACAAAATACCAAAAGGTGTATACGAAAAAAAAAAACCTATATACAAAAAAGGGGGATGGTAATTGAAAAAAAAAATCATTCTTTTTAATTTTAACGATTCTGTTACAAATTTCAATAAGGCAAAGTTGTCACGTATTTTTTTTTTAATTGCTGGAGCTGAAAAGAAGAATCAGATTATTTATTACTGATATCGACACAATAATATATTAATTTATTTTGTCACTGCAGTGGCTGACTGATAAATGAAAAAACTATAGATCTCAGGTAAAAAAAAAAAAAAAAAAAAACTTGTACTAACCAAGCAAAAATCATTATTTTGAGCGTCAAGCACACCTCGCTGAAACTTTATCCCGACATTAAAAAAAACAGCGGGTTAGAAATGTCTAGAAAAGACTCTCAGGCATTTAAATACTAATTTTTGGGGACATTGACCCCACACAAAAACGCAAACTTTGGTGTTAATAGTATATTAAGCTTTATCTAAAATGTTTTTTTGAAACACGGTTTTGTTAGGGCGAGTTCTATTCTTCATGACTTTTAGGCATGGATTTTTTTTTATCATTGGGTTTTCTTCAAACAACAAACAACCTAAGAGGCCCTTGTGTCGTCGGATCTTCAAAATCTGTATATTTTGTGTTACAATTCTTTCTCTATGTACAACTCAAATGAAAACTATTTTCCCAGCTGAATTGGGTACGTGACAAAATTATTCACATTTTTTGGCGCCAATACATGTTTCTGGCAACTCCTATGGATAATTCCAAGAAAAAAAAGGTATGGAAACCTGTAATCCAAATAAACGTCTCAACTCAGAATGAAACGAAGCACTCAATGATTTAGAATAACACAAACGCTTGCTGGCAACACCACCGATACTATCTAGGCCTTTCTCAGTTTATAAACTTCTTGCAGAAATCTTGTAGCAATAGACTTCTTGTCTTCGCTCTTCTCTATGTGTATCATTCATGGCAAATGATTAAAGAATGTCGAAAAATAGGAAGTAAAGTATAAAGTTAACATGATTTCAAAATGCAAGAGCAAAAAGTACTTTAAACTCGTGTTATGACAATGTAGTTTGCAAGTTTAATTAATTTTCCTTTCCAATCACTTTTGACTATTAAAAAGTGACAATTTCATTTTACTGAATAAATTCTTTAAATTTCTTCACTTTTATATCTTTAAGAAATCAAAAAAAAGTTTGAAAACCTCTGCTTTAGAGGTAAGGAAGTTATAATTTCAAAGTTTTGTTCAATTTATAAGTATGAATATTTTTTTTCTCTGTATTTTTTTCTTTTTGTGTTTTTGAATAGACATATATATTGGCGAATGTGATTTTTCTGTTTTTACAAGGGGAGGGAAGGGGGAATCAATCATAAAAGTAATACACTGTGAAAAAATTAAAGAAAATTAAGAAGAAATTTTGAACATTGCCAGCACTTCTGGTTTTTGGAACCTGAGGGTTCTAAATATAATAAATATTTAGGTGGGCCCCCACCTCCTCCAACACGATGCACCATTTTTTGCGCGACTGTGCAGTGCGAACTACAAAGATATATAAACAAAGTTAATGGCCCAAAAGAAATAGTTTCGACTAATAAATTTAATCAACATTACAACGTTAAAATTGTTTTTCAATACCTATTATAAAGACCAACATACTGAATT
Source organism: Artemia sinica (assembly GCA_027921565.1). Lineage (NCBI taxonomy): Eukaryota > Metazoa > Arthropoda > Branchiopoda > Anostraca > Artemiidae > Artemia > Artemia sinica. Next base: position 22,732 of record JAPEVW010000216.1, on the reverse strand, counting down.
ATATAAAACTAAAGTTAGAAAATTGTCAATAAAACCTTTTCAATAAGACACAACGATGTCTTATTGAAAGACACAACTTTTGTCTTATAAAAGAACGAAAGACACAACGATGTCTTATAAAAGACACAACGATGTCTTATTGAAAGACACAACTTTTGTCTTATAAAAGAAGGAAAGACACAACGATGTCTTTAAAAGACACAACGAATGTCTTATTGAAAGACACAACGATGTCTTATAAAAGACACAACTTTTCAATAAGACACAACAGTAAGACACAATAATAAGGCACAACGATGAAATCACTGTAATATTGTATACATAGTAAAAAAGATTTCCTCTTCGCATATCAATATACCATGTGTTTCTGTTCGATAATTACACTTTATAGTATAGTGAAAAAAAAAACAAAACAAATTGCATCAATCATTGCACAAATAATTTTGACTTAATGACTATAAGCCAAAAAAGTGATTAAAAAGAGGAAAAAAAATTGATCACAAAAAAGTCACCAGTCTTTTCATTAGGCAAGTCTTGAAATTTGGTATGATTGTTTTCGAGCATAAAAGTGTGGGAATATCTAAAAAGCAAGGTGACAGTGCGCAAAATATCACATAAAAATGACAAAAAAATAATAATAATGTACTGATTAAAATTTCGGACCTTCAGTATATCCCTATTTTAGCTTAAAAAACCAACTAAACAAATAATAAGTAAAATATTCATAGAAAAAAAAAATGCACATCAAATACGAGATTCGTGCCTCGGAAGTCTCGAAATTTTCGCGACATTTCCTTTAATTTGTATATGTTGTGGCCTCAAGGAAAACAAAAACCTTGCTTATATGGCACAGGGGCAACAATTGGAGGGGCAGTTGTCCTCTTTATTCCCTCCCTCTCTATAGCTTGGAAAATTATTTTATGCTTTTACCTTCATTTGAAAAAAATAAAAATTCTTCCCCCACCCCACATTTTCGTCAATTGGTGACCCGATTATGTCTGAGAAACTGCTCAATATAAAGGTTATAGATCAAATTTAGCACTTTGTTTCCTGAAGATTCATAGACAAGTTCTGTTTACAGCAAGAGTAATTGTTACTTTCGTTTACTTTGAGTATCATACACATATATTTTGCAAAAAAAAAAATATATAGGAATAATAATCCGCAACACTATGCAAAAAACATAACAAGTGAGCAGTGGAAATTTCACAGATGGATACTTTTAACTCAATAATTTTCTAAGACTGAGTTTTTCCTCACAAAAGGCAACTAGGATGGACCCTGAAATTAATATACAGAATGATATTTTTTATACATTGTATTATGATTATTTACATTTACATTGAAATTTTACAATAAATTAGTTTTATCAATACTTATAAATTACTTTCTTCTTAGCCGGGAGATTATCATAACTTTCGACATTTCTAAATATCATAAGTTATTTAGAGATAATGACTTAAAAATCCTTATTACTGAAAAATTTTTGTTCCTGAGAGATCAAAAAAGAGCATTTTTCAGAAAAATAAAAGTATTTTTTTAAAATTTTCCAAAGAAATTTATGTCACTTAACAAACAATAGTATTTCACAAAATTCAATACTCACTAGGATGAATAAACAAACGTTAAAGAATCAAAATTCATATAGGCCTAATAATTATTATTAGGAAATAAATAATCCAAAATAAGTTATAATTCTGGAAATGATTTTTTGCAGTGTATAATTGAGGGTGCTCAATTTTACAAGGTCACATTTAGCAACAACTAAGTCATAAAGATTCGAATTTCAAAATTTTACTACACATACCCACAAATTTACCATTACGAAAAAAAAAGTTGGCGAAGCGACATTAACTACCTGTATTTTCATTGAAATTTTTTTCCTATTAAATCTAGATTTTTGTTATTTCAAAGTTGTACTTAATTCAGCCGCTAGACTGCAGATATATATATTCATATATTTTTATCATGACTTTATCTTTATTATATATAGTTCTTTTGATATATCATTATTTTAATAAATAGTATCCAAAAGTTTTGTCTGTTTCTATATTTCTGATTTTACTTTAATATCTTAACACACGTAATTTTTTGGAGGCACACTAGAGAATTAACTGTACAAAACAAGAGGATTTTCAATCTTGTAGGGTAAGATCATAGGTCCAAAATCAAAACGTATTATGTAAAAATAGACACTTTCTGTATCATGTTCCTAAGTTATATAGAAAATTACAATAATTTGCTGTTATAGAATGGGAACAGACTGAAAGGAAACTTTTAGAAATTGCTAAAAATTCATAAGAATATACAGCAGGAAAGACTAGTTCACGAACCGTTATGAAGTTGAATAATAGACAAGTCCACAAAAAAAAAAAACAGAAAAAAATTAAAATAAAAATTAAATGTTGGTGTTGATAAAAACATTTTGATTTGGAAAATACTTCAACAAATACTTTAATTCAGTAAGAAAAAAACCATTATAATTTATAGTTTTTATATTAATTTTATATAAATTATTAATATATATAGTTTTGTAACTATATATATTTTATAAATTATGCAAATTATTAATAACAGTATAATAATTTTATAGTTTTTATATAAAAAAGGGATAATTTTGTCAATACATTTCAAATAATATCACTAAATGATTCATTGTTGTGTCTTGATTTTAATATCCTCTGGTTTAATGCTCCAGAAAACTTTTTGCATCTAATACTAAAAAGTATGTTTCCGTTAATTCGTTTTTAAACAAATACAACTGAAATATTCAACATATGTTTTGATTTTAATATAACTACAATTTATTTCGAAATCTTTGAGAATTTTATGACGTTTGCTGATTAATTTTCACTCTTTAAACTGACTTAAATTTCACATTGAAGAACCAATGAAATAACCGGGTTTTAAAAAAAAAGGCAGGATTAAGGACTTTTTTTACATACACCCGAGGAATGGTGTGACTGGATTACGTAAATACATCAAAGATATAAACTAATGAAATTAAAGCAATATTCTTTAACAGTGAATAACTGTGAATTCTTTAACAGTAGGTAATAATCTTTAACAGTGAATATGAAGCGATTATTTAACTTGGATTTATCTATAGTCAATTCTATGTTCTTGTCAATGCTTTTTAAAACGAATACAACTGGAGCATTTATTACTAATTATGGCTTAATGAGAGCCCGTAATCTCTCACCTCCCCCCCCCCCCGGTGGGATCATACCCACCCTCTAAATAGAAAAAAGAAATTTGACGATTTTATGGCGTTTGCTTTAGCATATGAGCATTGAGAATATTCTTAACTACATTCCACCATGGACTTAATCAATTTGCCTTAAAAATAAATTTTTCAGTTTCAAAACACAAAACTAAAACTCGAAATCATACAGAGAAATTTCAGAATACTAGCCGAATATAAGATAGATTGAAAGCTCTGTGACAATATGGTGGAACACTCGAGTTGATGGCAACTCGATTTTTGACAATAGGTTGTCAGGTTGTCAAGTTCAGAAAAAAAGGGCAGATAACATTATCTAAGGCAGGGGAACAGCGCAAAAAGTTATGGTTAGGTAATTTTATGGCATTTGCTTCTGTCTGCGAGTGTTAAAATTGTTCTTTGCTCTATTTGAGTACGGAATTAATAAATTGCATTTTAAAGTTTATTTAATGTTCAATTACAAAAAGGAAAAAAAAAAATCTTAATCCACTCCCCTAAAAAAGAAAATCATCATTCTTTGGATTTACCTTATTTTTAGCAGCAGATACTTTAGTAAGCAACTTTGTTCACGCTAAAAAAAACTAGACTAGAGATTTCATTGTTGACTGAATGAGTTTAACCTCTCAGCAGCTATATTGGTTCACAAAAAAATAAAATAAAATAATAGGAAAAATTACACACTGCGTTTTGATGTTGGAAAGATAAAACTAGGACCTTTCAAAACTTCCCCGTCAAAAGCAGCAATTAGACGAAAAGAAAAATAACTGCAAAGCCTGTTACAAACCGCATTTAAGGCTAAAAACCACAAAGCGGGATGAGACAAGATACTCAGAGATGAGTAATTTACATATGGGATATTTCAAATCAAATTTAAAAAAGAACTAAAAATAAATATTTCACAAAACGCTAAAAACTAACACTCCTCAAATTCTTGACTAAACGAACAACTTTCGTAGGTATTTCAGATCTCATCTAGGAACTCATCAAGGAATAGATTTCATCTAGGAACATGGATGATGCTAATAATCTGCAGGCCAATTGCAGATTCCATCTCGTTTGAAAATGGGTCGGAAAAAATTACCAAATCCCTTTTATGGGAGTCCTCCTCCATATAGGCCAATGGTCAGTAAATATCCTTTACTGTTTACGAGGAGGCCTGAACAGATGCCGTAAACCTTAAAAAATAAAATTCACTTTCAGAGACACTAATAATACTTCATTAAAAAAAAGGAACAACAAAATCAATCGGTAGCACAGTAAAACCGCGATTTTGTCAGTATTACCCATTGAAATGTGGAAAACAAATAAGCGAGACTCATTAAATAAACTGAGAACACTCTTCGTCCAAAAAAAATCAAAAATTAACAATCTATTGATTCCCAAAGAAAAATCTTCAATTTCCTAGAATATATTAGAAATATAGTCTAAAATAAGTATATCTTCAAAGGAAAACTACACCTTCTTAAGGTGTTTGGTGACACTCGTTATTAGTTTATTTTTTTGCTAGTTTTTTATTCCCGTTTTTTTCTTTACTTGGAGGCCGCTAATATCAGTCATTGCCTAAGTGCATAAGGATGTCTCTTTAATTAGAAAGTTAATTTTTGATTTTTTCCATCTTTTTATATGAAAGTGTGAGCAAAATGATAAATGAAGATATTGATAAGGTATCAAAGATGCTAATGTATCTTCGGTATTAAACTAGCATTAAAAATAATTTTATCATTCTTAAATTAAAAGTCAGATCCTTAAAAGGGCTTATACAAGACTTGCCAGTTTTTTGCCAAGCAATTTCAAATTGGTTCGACGATATCGACATATTTGCAGTAAATCTGATGCTTTTATAAATTTTAAATCAGATGTGTTCAAACACCCAACTTCTTTCATATTTAATCCGATGTTTTGTCACAAAATAGGACTAATTTTCTTACATTGCTTCACACCTTAAGATATAGATTTTCTTATGTTCATTTTTGTTTCTTTTATTTATCACCTTATTATGTATTGCTTACATTCCAGTATTATATCAAAACATAACATAGGCTACATTATAATTATTACCTTTGATAAACAGTAGGGATTCGGCCAGAAACTTTTGACACTAGACTACCTTAATAACGCAACATCAAGGATAAATCAAAACCCTAGCGCAAGGGCACGATATTAGGCTTGTGTCTCTTGATTTTGTGAATCTTCGATGGAGGTTAGGATTAGGGCCTGGTGAAAAAACTCCTAGCTCATGGATTTTTTTTTTTAGTCTTCTAAGAAATCGCACTCTCCGCGCAGTTTCCGACAGGTTTTTGTTCCAGTGAATATCTATTTCCTATTATATATGTATATCTATACCCACACAGCATTCATATTATATCTATTTAAAATTTCTGTAACTATCTATATCCCTATCTGTTCCCATATCTTATACCTATTACAAAACAGATCTTCCTCAAAGCAGCATCTTGGGAAAACCATGCTTTCCTTAGAATATATCAATGATATGGGAAACAATCTTATAAATTTTCTTTCTGCTGATGATACCACGAGCCATAGACACAAAGTTCCAGTACAAGCTTCCCTGTTCTTACAAGTGGGTCTCAGGAGATGTCGGCATCCTGACTTCATAATCAAGCATAAAGTTACCAAAAGCGTTGACAAACTTTGTCTTTGATGAAGTTGACAAAGCAGGTTGTCGCCAAATATGGTGGGAGGATGTCGTAAGGAAAGATTTAAGGGAAACAGAAACTCCTTGGGAGGCTTTAAATAGATTGGGATGGTGTAAGAGCTTGCGTAACTGTGTTGGAAAAAGGCTTTCCACTCATTGATATTGAAAAAGACATAACAACCGAGCCAAAAAACCAGTTGAAAGTGAGTCAAGTGACATAAACCGTTTTGAAACCGAATAAAAGGGCTCTCACTAGCTTACCTTTTTGCTTTTGAAATTAAAATACTTGATCGGTTTCCCTTCTTTTGAATAGATGCAGCCATGAATATGATTTCCAAGGTCATCCAGGACAATCAAATATCCATTGAAAAGAGCGATTGACTTTGGAATCATTGTAGTATTAAAAATGATTTTCTTGACGCAAAGCCCATCCTCACTAAAGACGCAAATGCAGTGACCCTTATAATCACACACGTAATATTTTCCCTCTGCAAAGAAAAAACGGGAATCTAAATTACGTTAATTTAATAAATATATTAATCACTAAGGGTAATCATGCAACCGGGGACAAACTGAGAATACTCCACGTGAATTTACTTAAAATAATATCATTAACAAGCAATACCCAGGTTTTCAGAATTTTCTGTATTGCGTTTCTTTAAATAAAATCTCAATGACTCAAAGACAGCTTCTTTCAATGCACATCATTTTATGAAAATTATTAAATAAAAACAACAATACAGCCACACACAGACACAGACCCACACAGACAGACACAGACAGACCCAGACACACACAGACATACACAGACAGACACAGACAAGACACCGACCACAGACACAGACAACAAACACAGACAAAAACACAGACAAAACCCACAGACACAAACACAGCCCCAACCCCCACAACACAGACACCAAACCCAGACACCCCCACAAAACACAGAACCCGCCCACAAACCAGACACCCACACCCAGACAACAAACACAGACACAAACACAGACACAGACACCAACCCAGCCACAAACACAGACACCACAACACAGACACAAACACAGACACAAACCACCCAGACACAAAACACAAACCCCAAACACAGACACAACACAAACACCGCCAACACCCAGACCAAACAGCCCACAAACACAGACAACACACACAGACACCCACCAGCCACAAACACAGACACCCAACACAGACCACCCCCCAGACCCAACCCCCGACACAAACACAGACCAAAACACAGCCACAAACACAGACACAAACCCAGGACCCCACAAAACACAGACACAAACCCAGACACAAACACAGACCCACAGACACAAACCCAGACCAAACACCGACACAAACACCGACACAAACACAGACACAAACCCCAGACACAAACACAGACACAAACAGACACAAACACGACCCCCCACAGACACCCAAACCCACCCGACCCCCCACACACCCAACCCCCCCCCCGACCCCCCACGCACCCCACCCCCACACCCCCACACACACACACCCCCCACACACAACACCCCACCCCCACACACCCCACCCCACCCCCCCCCCCACACCCACACCCCACCCCCACCCCCCCCCCACACACCCACACACACACCAACACCCACCCCACCCCCCCCCACACACACCCCACCACCCACCACACACCCACAACACACCCACACCCCCCCCCCCCACACCCCCACACACCCCCAACACCACCCACACACACACCCACACCCCCCCCCCCCCCCCCCCCACACCACACCACCCACCCACACACACCACACCCACACACACACACCCACACCCCCACACACACCCCACCCCCCACACACACCCCCACACACACACACACACACCCACCACACACACCCCACCCCCCCACACCACACACCCACCCACCCACACACCACACCCACCACACACACACCACACACACACACACACCCACACCACACACACCCACACACCCCACCCCCCACAACCCACACACCCACACCCCCCCCCACCCACCCACCACCCCCCCCACACCCCCCCACACACACCCCACACCCCCCCCCCCCCACACACCCCACCCACACCACCACACCCACCACCCCCACACACACCCACCACACACCCCCACACACACACACACACACACACACACACCCCCACACACCCCACACACCACCCACACCCCCACCACCCCACACCCCCCACACACACACCACACCCACACACCACACACACCCACACACACACACACACCCACACACACACACACCCACACACACACACACACACCCACACACACCCCCCCACAACACCCACACCACCCACACACCCCCACACACACCACACCCCACACACACACACACACACCACCACACACACCACACACACACACACACACACACACAACCACACACCCACACCACACACCCACACACACACACACCACACCCACACCCAACACACACACACACACACACCCACACACCACACACACACACACCCACACACACACCCACACCCACACACACACCACCACACACACACACCACACACCACACACACACACACACACACACACACACACACACACACACACACACACACACACACACACACCACACACCCACACACACACACACACCACACACACACACACACACCACACACACACACACACACACACACACCACACACACACACACACACACCACACACACACACACACACACACACACACACACACACACACACAAACACACACACACACACACACACACACACACACACACACACACACACACACACACACACACACACACACACACACACACACACACACACACACACACACACACACACACACACACACACACACACACACACACACACACACACACACACACACACACACACACACACACACACACACACACACCACACACACACACACACACACACACACACACACACACACACACACACACACACACACACACACACACACACACACACACACACACACACACACACACACACACACACACACACACACACACACACACACACACACACACACACACACACACACACACCGGCCGCCAGGGGGGGCGCCACCGCCAGCCACTACCAAAGTTATCTTTTTTTGGACTTAGAGCAGATTTTTTTTTGTGCTTTTTTGTACATGTTGCATTAAAAAAAAGTGATATTATTTTAAGTGCTTTATTCTAATAAAGGTTGTATTTTTTTTCTATAAATAAATAAACAAAAAAAGTGTATTTATTTAAGTGTTTTTTTTTCTCTCTCTGTGCCTATGTAAATGTTGTATTTTTCAAGTTTAATGTGCTTTTTTTCAATGTAGTATTTTTTTTAAGTATTGTTACTTTTTTATGCATATAATAAAAGAAAATATGATTCTTTATTCGTCTTCTTCTTCTTATATTATTCTTGAACAGAGTAGTAGTAGTAGTAGGGAAATTATCTAGTCATTAGACAATTATGGTCTACAGTTAGTTGTTCAGGTGAACTATTGAAGGGAACATGTATAAATTTAAAACACCATTCAGATCGTTTCTGTGTGGGCCGTCAATGTCGGGCAAAACAACACTCTTAACTAAAATAATTAAAAATTGCGATAAAATGTTTGTGGAAAAGCCGAAAAAAATCTACTATTGTAACAGTATTTGGCAGGAGTCATACGATAAAATAAAAGCAATTGCTGCCACCACCATGGGATTGGTGCAGATACAATTCATACAGGGACTTGATGTTTTCAGCATTATTGAACAAACTCTTGGCTGATCATTGACGATCTGGCTGAATCTATTGAACAATGGTCCAGGAAATGCTACAATTGTTCACCGTTCGCTCTCATCATGAACAGATTTCCGTTACTCTGGTTCTACACAATCTCTTTCATCAGAGCAAATGTATGCGAACACTTGCATTGAACTGCACCTACTATATCATCTACAGAGTTGTGTGTGTGTGTGTGTGTGTGTTTGTGTGTGTGTGTGTGTGTGTGTGTGTGTGTGTGTGTGTGTGTGTGTGTGTGTGTGTGTGTGTGTGTGTGTGTGTGTGTGTGTGTGTGTGTGTGTGTGTGTGTGTGGTGTGTGTGTGTGTGTGTGTGGATAAATTTTTGGGACAAATTGGGACAAATTTTTGGAGGTGCCCACCTCACCTGCCCAGAGTCTCAGGCAAGTGACACTAAATTTGAAAATGTGGAAATTGGCTCAGATTTTCTAAAACTGAGCTGAGACAATGAATAGATACTATTGGGAAAAAAAAAAAAAAAAAAAGTGATTGGAGACGCTGGGCTTCCGTGAACAAGTGCTAAATTGAGAGAGAAATTTGGGACAATATTTGGGGGCGCCCACCCACACCAGAGTCTCCGGTAAGTGACCCAAAATTTAAAAATGTGTGAAACGGGTAAATCTGCCATTTACCCGTGCCCCAGCCATTTAAACATTTGCCTCTCAATTACTTGGACTATCTGTCTTGGCTTTTCTTTGTCTACAATTACCCAGCCTAGTCTTGATGCAACCTATTGCAACCCCCAAAATACTTGATAACTTCAATTTACCCGTTTCACACACACACACACACACACACGTGTGTTTGTGTGTGTGTGTGTGTGTGTGTGTGTCTGTATGTGTGTCTGTGTGTGTGTCTGTGTGTGTGTCTGTGTCTGGTGTGTGTGTGTGTGTCTGTGTGTGTGTCTGTGTGTGTGTCTGTGTGTGTGTGTGTGTGCTGTGTGTGTGGTGTGTGTGTGTGTGTGTGTGTGTGTGTGTCTGTCTGGTGTGTGTGTCTGTGTGTGTGTCTATCTGTGTGTGTGTGTGTGTCTGTGTGTGTGTCTGTGTGTGTGTGTGTCTGTGTGTGTGTCTGTGTGTGTGTGAGTCAATTTCGAAATATGAGAAAAAGACGGTGCTACTGTAATCCAAAAACCTGCACAGCACCTACCAGAAACATTGGGTTTGAGGATGGCACTTCTTTATCCATAAAAAAAGCTCCTGCTTGTTTTCACCAAAAAGCAACAATCTTATTTTACTTGAAAAGTAGTTTATCTTGATTGTATCTCATTTTATTATGACATGAAAAAAAGTATAAATACGGCTAAAGCTTTTTTTCAATACAAAGCTGCTGTGCATTTGTTTTCAATACATAATTATGCTGATAGCATTCTTCCAGGCTTTATCTTAAAAAACTGGATGATTGAGCAGTTCTACATTAATAGTGTCAATTTTTCTACGAAATGAAAAAGAACAAGCAATTTTAAGGAATCGTTGTTTGAGAAAAAAAATTGAATGCAAAACTCTTGAATTTCAAAAGCAAGAGCAAAACTATTAAATATACTTCACTAAAGTAGAAACAAAGTCTTTTGAAAAAATGGGATGAGGAATCAAAAATGAAAACATAACCAAAAAAAATAGATAATTACCAGCAGCACGAATATCAAAAGGCTCCTTCATATATGGCTTACAGTCAACCGTTAGATTTTCGGTTTCCCTGAATATCAATCTGGTAAATTGTAGGATTCCTGGCTATCAACAGCAATAATGTCACCAGACTCGTTCACGGTGATCATGCCAATAGAATTTATGTAGCTGGGCAAATGAAAAAAAAATACAGTGTAGGGATAAATTAGGCAAAAGGTATTGAATATACAAAGAGTAAAGAAAGAGGCAACTAGAAAAGGACAAGAAACTTTGCAGACCAGGCTATAAGCCCCCCCCCCACCCCCCACGTTTTGTCTTATTAACATACATTATACTTTTTTTCTATATTCATCGTGGTTGTAGCGGCAGCTGCAAACCTTGTACCATGTATAACGTTTACTTTAAAATATGAAAAATTTTACTTTATTCTAAATATATTTCCGATGTAGATTAAACCTTAATTAAGTTTTAAATTCCGTTTCAAACTCCCATTTATAAATCAGCCAAATATCCCTTCGAAAAGCACCAAATAAGAGATGATTAAATTCGAAGAATCCAAAAGGTACTTTTGTTGTACTCTGTAGAGATTCGCATTCTTTGTTTTACAAAAACAAAAGGCCCTTGAAAATGCCAGACGCTATTGACAAATTTCAAAGGCGTAAAACTACGGGTTTTTTGCAAGTACAATGCTAATGAGATGGTTTGGAATTCATAAAAGTATTAGACAGACAGAGTAGGACATTGTCTAAAACTTAGTTTGAAGTTTCATTAGGAATGTGGGTATTTAGTGATTAATATGCGAAAAAACTATTGGGTAGTTTTAGCTGCATAATGTTTGATTTTGTCAGCATAAGAGTAAAGTGACGGGCCTCCGAAAGGAGATGGGCCAATTGTAAAATAGTGATTATTGCTCAGAAGCAGAGTTCACGTTATATAGTAGTGAAGAAGTGTTTTTCGGATGATTATTATATTACTGTCATTCCTGTATTGAACATTGCTGATATTTGCCTTTGCCTATTGAAATCGATGCTGTATGATTAAGCATGTAAGTCTAATAAACCTATTACTTTTCTATTTTTACAGTTTCATTTTATATGTTCGTATCTAGTTTTCAAGAGTAGCCTTCTAGTTCGCATGCTGCCATTGGTAACGCTCCCAAGGTATCTGACAATTTCATGAAGGATGTTTACACGCCTGGGATGATGACTCTCTGGCCAAGTTGGTCACTTCACAAGGGAATTTGAATTTATAAATTAACCTATTTTATTATCTCTCCCAATAGGGAGTGGCGCGGTCAAATATATTATTCTCTCCCCCATAATTATAACGCCACACATGGCGCTACCATAAACTCAATTATAACATAATTAACGCAAACCCCCAAATAACATCGAGCAACAAAAACCCCCATAAAACATCAAGCATCGAACCCCCCCCCCCCCCATAACATCTGGCGCGGTCCATAACGCACAGTAAACGCAAAGCTAACGCCACAGATAACGCCACGGCCAACGCCACAGATGGCACGGTCGGTAGGATCTGGCACGTCCTTAAACTCGGATGAAGGTGCGCGAACTAGTTAGGCTACAGATTTCTCAATTTCAAATTTAAAATATTTACTAGATACAGACTTATAACAAAATTTTTATTATTATATATGTCTAAGCCTATTACCGCTAGGCTACAGTAGGGACACCTTTTAAATATCTCATAAGAGATAATAGCATTTCCAAATAGATTACGTAAAAGTGATTTATTTAAGTGTGTAATTCTACTAATTAAACAAAAAAAAAACAACGCAGGGATGGCAGAAGAGCTAAATGCATTATTAATTGCGCAAAAATTAGTCGCAAAAAGTGTGGAAATAACCAAATCTATTCCGCAATATGACGGACAAACGGACGTGGATGAATTTAATATACAACTAGCACAATTCGTAGAATTAACTAGAACTGACCTGAAAACTTTAATAAGTATGCTTCTTTTAAGGCTAAGGGGGCAGGCATAACCTTTGTAAAACAGATTGAAAAAACCGTCGGAGAAGATAATAACTTGCTAATAAACACAATAGAAAAACTATTAACAGCATTTAAAGACAGGTTTGTTGAAACAAGCTCAACAAACAAGCTAAAGCATGGAAAAATAAGCTTCGATCATACACAGAACGTACAAGAATATCTGCATAACATACGAATCTCAGTAGAAGCCAAGTATGGCAAAGGCTCAGGAGATTTATACGAAAAAAATTATACTAAATGCATTTTTGCAAGGCCTTCCTCCAAAATTATATAGGATGGTAATTTCAAAAAATATCCAAAACACTGATCTTGCAGTTCAGGAAGTAGGGCGAATGATTGAAATTGATACAATTGTAGCGAATCATAGTAAGACAAAAATAAAACAACATAAGCGAATCCCCCCCCCTTCAAAAACAAACCTAACCTCCAAGGGTGATCAAGAATACCCAAATTTCTTTTCAAGGGATAGATCCCCATTGCCGCAAAGAACCAGAACACAAGAAACGCCAGGCAAAAAACAGTACGTTTTTCAGCCTATAAAACCAAACATTTACGAAAGTAACCCAGTAATAAGATGTTACAACTGTAATCGCGTTGGACATATCGCAAAAGAATGTCGTTTTAGAGATAGAATGGCGACATCATTTAATGGTGAAACCACCAGAAATACACGATATTACGGAAACTGATTTGTTCGGGAGAACAAATTTTCCTAGCAGGGGCGCACAAGGGTACACTCAGAACGCAACATTCCCACAATACCCTCAAGTCCGCCAACCAGCACCTAATAATGTATACCGACAGAACTCGTATAACTCTCCCCCCAGTAGACAAATAATTATCGGCCGACGGGGAAACGCAAATTTTTCAAACCGACGGCAAATAGTTAGCTGGCCCACGAGAAATGAAAATTTCTCGAGCCGACGGCACACTTGCAGCCAGCCAACAGCCGGCACTAATGCCAAAAATACAAATTATCGCAATAAAAAAACAACAATATCGCAATAATACGTGGCAAAGGAGGACAAAATGTGAATCAACTTAGATCGAGCGCCTATGGAACCTCACGGTATCTGAAACCTCCGCCGGCAAGCACCTCTGTATGAAATAAATTCCCGGGAAACGCATCAGGCCCCTCAGAAGAATAAACTGGACCCAGAAGGGGCCTCGAATTATTTACAGGTCCTAAACCCATAGTAGTACCCGTCCTTCAGTGATAATAATAATAAGTTACCCATATTTAATGATTTTTGTGTGGCAAAATGTTACTTTAAAGCTTTAGTTGACAGTGGTTGCAAACAGTTAACATTATAAGCTCAGGCATATTTTAATATGTTACCTCAGCATATCAAGCGACGGAAAAAAAAATGTCAATAATCCAAAACTTAACTAGCGTAACAGGGCACAAGTTAGACGCAAAGGGTTCAATCGCCTTGATGTAAAAAGGGATAACAGAATTTTCCCAACAAATTTATAATATGCAGCAATTTTCCGTATGAAGCCATCATAGGCGCAAATTTTTTAAGGGCGAATAAAATATTATAGACGTAGCAAACGAAAACGCTTGTCTACCCGGCTAAGCCAGGGGCAGGAACCTCTATCTTAAAAAATGTTAAGCGAAGTTATAAGAAAATGTAACAGTAATAAATTTCGACGGCATAGTGCCACAATCCTTTGAACCTTATGTCTCGTTACAAAGAGGACGGGACACAACTAGGAATCCATTTCTTATTCCGGCGATATCGGAAGATGAAGCAAATGTAGATAATAAGTGGGATTGAATCTGCAAAAATAAAAATAGGAGATATGCGACAGTATAGGTCAAAAGAAATCAAAGAGATAGTGGAATTGTGGAAACAAGTAGGGAACCCAATACAGTTCAGGCGCAGCCAATGTTATTGTCGGATAGCGCCAGTCTAAACTTAATAGACAATGAAAAAAAATAAAAGAAAAGTATTATGGATTTGCAATACGGAAAACAAAAATTCCTCCCAGGACAATGCAAAGGATCCAAATATCACAAATGGTTGAACGGTGGATAGCAAATCCGAAATATGGTTTGCCATCGCGTCAAAGGAAATTCCAAAAATTTATTATGTGAAGAACAAATTATATCTTATGACAAAGGGAATGTTTATTTGGGGTGACTAATAACCATGAAAATGATACTATTACGATAAAAAAGGGAACATGTTTGGTTTTCAAATCGACAAATTATTTCAGAAAATGACTTAAATAAGTGGGAAAATTCCAAAAGAAACCTAGTTAATGGGATTAAAAACCTCAATTAACAAGTACCCTCTAACTAAACCGCAATTTTAAACAAGTTCAATATGGATCATATTTACTGACTCAGAACTTAAAAGAAATTATGTGAATTATTGTGGAATTTTAGAGATGTATTTTCCGCGTCTGAAGACGATATAGGATTGATACCATTCTACGAACATTCAATTTTAACGACCGGCAACCCCGTCGCGAAACAGCCGTACGTCGTTGTACCGTATAACCCACAAAGAATGGTTAAAAATAAAATTAATGAGTTAGAAAAAAATGAGATTATACGCCCCTAGCATAAGTCCGTATTCAGCTCCAGTGATTTTAGTCCCAAAAAAAAAAGAATGGCGATATGAGGACTCGTGGTAGATTATAGAGCTATCTCAACAAGCAAGTAGTGAGTGATAAATTTCCCTTGCCAAGAATAGAGGAGATTCTTGACTCTATTTCAAGCAAAAACAAAATTTTTACTTCTCTGGACCTCACCAAGGCTACCACCAAGTGAAAATAGCCGAAAAAGAGTCTATAAAACTGCATTTTGTACAAAGCGAATGTGGTTCATTATGAATATTTGAGAATACCATTTGGGACTTAAAACGAGTTCAAGCGCGTTATGTAGACCTTTTGCATTTATTGAGAGAATTAAAGAATATTATTCATTTTGTTGATGATGTTATATGCGTCGGAGAAAAATGTGGAAACAACACCTAGCAACATTAGTAAAGTGTTTGAAAAATTCAGAGAAGGCAATTTAAAAACGCCGGCCGGAAAAAGTTAATCTATTACAACCAAAAATTAAATTTTTAGGAATGGTAGTGACGCAAGGAGAAATATCCCCCAGACCCAGATAAAATAAAATGTGTTGAGAATCTCAAACCCCCAGAACTATGAAAGAATATAAGAGGAATTTTAGGCCCTTACTGGCTACTTTAGAAAATTTGTACGAAATTATGCCCAATTGCGAAACCCCTTACTGAATTAACCAAAGGGAACTCCCAAAATGTTGCATGGTCCCAGGAAGCCCAAAACTTCCTTAGACCGTCTCAAAAAGGCAACTCACCTCGGAACCCATATTAGCACTTCCAGATTCGAAAACGGAAGGTTCATTAGTTACGACTGATGCCAGTTCAAAGGGCATGGCACTATCCTTTCAAAAAATAATCCAGTAGAAAACCCCAATTCTTAGAGGGAAGCGTCTAAACAAAAAGTATTAGAAAAGGTTATATGTTATTCAAGCAGAACCTTCAACAAAAGGCGAAAGTAATTATTCTGCCACTAATTTGGAGTTATTATCTTATAATTTACCATTTGGATAAGTTTAGACATTATTTGGTTGTGTAGAAAATTTATACTACGTTCAGACCAAAAGCTTGCAGTACCTGCACACATTTAAAAACCCCACGGGAAGCTCTAGCTAGATGGATTATGAAAATCCAGATCTTGATTATGATTTTGAATATTTAAAAGGCAAACAAAACGCAGCGTGCGATTCTGAGTAGGTTTCCGGAAGATGTACCGTCGGAAACCGAACGGAAGGGAGTTAATGCTATTAACACCAAGATTTAAAAGTAAGAAAAACAACACAATTAAAGACTCAGTGAAAGGAAATAAGGTTAATCTACTGTCCTTTGTCTTTAGAAAATATAACAAGAAATCAAGAAAAAGATGAGATGTGTTTAGCACTCTATGTAATTATTTTGTGAATGATATGTTTACCAGATAAATTCAATAAAACTCGTGAGAAAAGAAAAAGAAATAGATAATTTTTACTATGATTTCGATGAAGGAATATATGTAGAATCGTAACCACTGAGGCAAATAGAAACAAAAACTTCAATAATACCTGTATTACCCCAAAAATTAATAATACCTGCTTTGAATATTTTTCATTCGGATATTGGTGGACATTTGGGGACAACAAAAAACTTTCCATAAATTAAAACAATTTTCTATTGTGCCAACGGCATTAACAAAACTAAAGAATTTGTCAGTGCATGTGATGGAGTGTAAATTAGGAAGAATCCCCAAGCTTACCCTAACCACCCTATGGGACGAGTTCAGGTAGCGAGATTCCCCTTTGATATCGTCTCATTTGACCTATATGGGACAAGATTGGAGGTTTACCTGTTTCTTAACATGGGCCATACTTGTATTCTTTCGGTCATCAGATCCACTTTTCTGGATTTACCTTTTCCCCCAAAAGCTTTAAAAAATCGAGGCGCTTATGCACACGCGTAAGGCGTTAGCAGAAACTAATTCTCAAAAAATTTCAGGCATCCCACACAAGGTCATAAGTGACAACGGGAGGTAATTTTTGTTCAAAAGTAACAAAAGACATAATAAGCTTTCTTAGTATAGAAAAATTGGGTTAGCATCTCCCTACCATCCACAAGCTAATGGAAAAAATATAGAATTAGGCATAAACTATTTTCAAATGTATTTAAGTATTTACACATAGAGACAACAGAAATGATTATGGGATCTATTTTTTTTTTTTTTTTTTTGAACTTCCCCTTATTTAAACGAATGCTAAATTAACACTGACTATTCTGCGAGCCAACTAAAGACAATCCTTTTTACTTACTCTTCGGTCGTGATTATTAGAAATCCCATATGATGGAAATTTATAGAGTCCCGGCAAATATTATAATAACTCAGAAGATTATAAACAAGAATTCATTAAATAGGATGAGAAAAAAACTTCATAAAATAATAAGCACAAGAGTTGGAAAAAAATGTAAAATAAAATCAAGAGCCTAAGAAACCTACCCAAAGTCAAAGGAAACATAAATTTTAAGATAGGAGGACAGGTAGTACTACCTAAAAAAATGAAGCCAAAAACGGAAGGCACCGAAGAAACTTTACTAATCAAATAATTCCGGAACCGTACAGAATAGTCCAAAAAGTAGATGATAACGAGTTTACATTCAAAATGCAGTGAACCCGACAATCGGAAGAAAACCTATAAGTGACACATGTTAGCCGAATAAAAAGAGCCAAATTTCCGGAAAAACGATGGTGTATCGGCGTCCTTCATCCACTGAGTCATTCAAAAGCCGCAGAAGAGTGAGACCCCTAAGACCAGGATTAGCCAGAGTTTAAAACCACTTTCAATCTCAAACAAGATTATTTCGTAAAACGGAAAGTGATCAAGAGAACTTTGAAAGAAATGCTTCAGCTATGAAAAAATCTAGTGATTCCAAAAAGGGAAAATCTCTAATACCAGTAAGAGGAAAAATGCCAAAAAGCCACAAAAAGTTCATCGCTCAGCCCAGAGTGTGCAAGGAGAACTAGATTATACGATATCTCCAAAAACGCAAATTTTTCACTGATAGAAATTTGAACTCTTTGTCCCCCCAAAAGATTTCCAGACGAGTAATGGTTTCCCCCGAAAACACCAATGTAAAGAAGACACCTGTCGACTACAAGGAGGATCATTGAGACAGAGCAGTAGAAACCCCGCCAGCGTATCATGTAAAGAAAACTTCTCCTAAGGATTCAATTAGGACAAATCTGCGAGAAAGTCACATGGATCTGTATAAAAATTATCCCATAAAAACTAGGCCAAAGTACAATGCCTCGGATTAAAACCCCAAGGACGTACCGGGAAGGACAATTCCATGAATAAACCGTATCTAAAAGCCAAGCCCAAACAATCGGGACACTTTCATGGAGGGAAACACTTAATGCAAAGAAATGCCCCATCCTCCTGAAGACATGGCATTTAAACATATGGAGAACCCCGAAAAAACTTTTTAATCTTTCCCAGAGTTCTCAAGAATTCCTTCAAATCTCCCGAGTTGAAAAACGCAAAGCGAGAATTAGAGAATGAACCCTCTACCTCCAGAAGGAGTAGAAATTTACGAAGGAAGGGCAGGTGATACCTCAAGAACACGAGGAACCACACTCCAAAAGTTCTTAATGTGGAATCATCGGAATCCAGTCCCGAAGATGAGGTCTGAGGACGAATCAGACCATATATGAAAAAAGAAAATAGGGAAATCGAAATCCCTAACTTCAGGGCCCGCCACACGCAAAAGAAACAAAAATTGAGAAGGGCAAGAAGAATTTTTTGAAAAAAACAATATAAGAAAATTTGACCTCCATTATCACTAGCCAAACCTAAAAGAAAAGAAACCACAAGAAACAGAAGAAAAAAGTAACGGCCACAGTTCAGGAAAGAACGAATCAAGAAAACCCTGACCGATGGAAATATACCTAATCAACATGAAGTCAAATGTTCTTATCGTAGGAGAGTTGTGTGTGTCCGCAACTTCATATTAGTTAGTCTCTTTATTACTAAGTTGAAGGGGTGAGGATTTCACAATTCCTTATGAGAATCAAACTAGGAGCATCATAACAGAATTAGTAATATTGCAAATAATTTAACCCAACGTAAACAGTGAAAAAAAATGTCCTTCTTCTGGATCGAACCTAAAGTGGGAAGCTCGTGGTTAGGCCGATGGTGGACAAAAAGTGTTTTTAGTGCCTGGTTGGCACATTATGCCCTACCCGGGGTAGCTGCCTTACGAAAATCAACTATGCCCCTGCAAATGTGGATTAAATCAATTGAATAACCGAAAATATACCAGTAGTAATACAAATGATGACAGGAAATCTTTTTTTTTTTTTTATTTTTTTTTTTTTGGTCGTTTTTTTTTTTGGGGGGAGTCCAAGTTCTGTTTCAACGACGAACGTGTTTTATGAGCTTGTTGGAGAAACGGTTGCCTTATACTCCTCCGTGGAAATGTCAAATTTGTAATCCTACAAAAAAAACCATGGAAACCCATCCCCTGCTCAATATATGAGCTGTGTATGTAGTCAAACCTAGATTGATATTATCTCAAAACAAGAAACTAATTCAGTGCAAAAGTGTCTAATATGGGGATCTGAAAATTTTCAGATATATAAAATGGCAACAGAACCAAGCCCCTATCCGTTTAAAAGCGATAATAGGATACTGAATTATATACAATAATGAATGCGAAGGAGAATCTAATATAGCTCAGGCAGCTATGGTTAGTCGTGGACGAACAAGGAAATCAATATATAGTGCAACATGAAATGCGGATTTAACCTACAACCTTAAAGGGTATGCAACCCAACATTATAAGTAAGGATTAGCACTCGCGAATACCCCTAAATATCGCCCTAGCTAGAGGGGAAGTTAAAACAAGATATAAGGAAAGAAGCGACAAAACAACTTGTTGTGTTTTGCCAGTTATTTAATAAGACGCTATGCAAAAGAATCTTCATATAAATATTTCTATTCCAAAGGACCCACTCAAACCAGGACCTCTACGCCTTGACAAATGTAGATGCTCCAAAAATGTGCTATAATTGAGAGCAGAATCCCCAAAGGGTTAAGTATGAAGGCATTACATCATCCCCTATCAGAAATTCCAATACTACAAACAATTTTTATTTGACCCGGACTTCTGAGGAATACAAATCCCTACGGATAGGTAAACTATTTCTGAAAACGTATGAAAACACACCAAAGAAAAAGAGGACGCATATAAAGATAATAGTAAGAAAATTAAAAGAAGAGTCGTTAAACTGTAAATTTAACAAAAAAAAACACAACAACAAGAATCATTCATGGAAACCCCAATGTAAGAGTATATGTAGGTTTCAACCGCCCAAAGTATTATTCAATTAAACACTAACGTCTCAAAAACTTCTAGATATACGCTAGGAATTCTGACGATTGCCTCATGTGTACCAAACTTCACCGACACCAACATAAAAACGGAGACTAACGATTTCACCAGTCCTTTTCGTCGGAAAATCAGAAAGAGTATACACTGGTTGGAATGTTTACAAACCCCTTCAGGTAGATAAATTAATTTATTAAAGAAAAATGAAGAAATTTATCTAGTTGCCCGACAATTAAAATCACAACACAATTAGTGTCAAGAAACAGAAAATTATATTTATCCACAGCGCTCTCGCGTAATAAAAAATGTCATTAGCCCTAAAATAATGTAAATAAACGTTATTAAACTCCAATATGCATTAATAAGAGTAGTAGAAGAAATTAGACTCTTTCACGGCACTTTTCCTCCTTAAAACCACCTAGAAATCCCCTAGAAGACAGTTGTACTCTCAAGAATAATGGCAAGTTTTAGGATATTGTAATTCATTCCAAGAATAAGGCCGACAACAGTAGAAAGATACCAGAATAGGCGGCTTAACATGGGACATTTAGAACTCTCTGTACATTAAAAATTCCAATATCGAAAATACCCCCTAATTCGCACTGAATTTATCGCCCGGAAAATCTGTGGCAAACCCAAGACTGAAAATAGTATCGTGACAATATGGCCCCTTAAATTTCTCACATTACTTAATCGATCGGGGGGTATAAACATACTGAATGGTGGAAAATTCCACACAAGTTTGTATTAAACAAAAATTGCTGGAATTTGACGGCTTAAACCCTGAAATAAAATCCAATTACATTGGAGGGGTTACCACGCGAGATTATAATGACATAAAGAAATCGTCACTAAACCGTCTTTGAAGAAGATGAAAAATTTGGCATCCAAAACATTGCCAATTTGGATATTATCGTACGTTGAAACAAAAATGTTGTAATGCGTCACATATACAAATTAATTTTAGAATTAGTAAAAGTTAGTATCATAATCTACTTTCCCTAGCCGGGAACAATGTCGAAAGGTAATTCGGGAGAATATGCAAAAAGAAACATATATCAGAATACGTTGATAAAACCTAGAACTCCCGAATGATCTGCTGGTTCTATCTGATGCAACTATGGGACACAAATAAAAATAATGAAAACAACCTAGTATTGAATTGACAATTCCTAAGCACAAATGTGATTATCATGGAAGTTCATTTCGACCTCCAACCCATGCTAGTGGCACGATTAGAAATACGCGAAGAATTACGAAAGATACGGCAATATGAAAATTTCAAATAGAGGAACATGGAAGGAATCATACATACAAATAGAATTAAGAGTGTCCTTACGAATGACAATCGTGAACCCCCCTGTTTTTAAAGTTTTTTTCTCTTGAAAATATATACATGTAGATCTAATAATTTAAAGTAACTCGAGAATAGTGATATCCTATTTAAGTAAACCATTGCAACTACTCAACGCTTC